>JAACNH010000905.1:64970-125195 GCA_019447015.1 Hymenochirus boettgeri | reverse complement strand
GAATAAAGCTAATAAATGATTGGTTGTCTAGTGTGGTTAGAATAAAGTTAATAAATGATTGGATGCCTAGTGTGGTAAGAGTAAAGCTAATAAATGATTGGCTGGTTTGCATGTGTGTGGAATATTGCCTGTGTACATTTATGTTACCATTTGAAGTGAAACAAAGTCCCATCAACTGATCCTTATCCTCTTGTCTATGATTACAGTTCCCTATTGATTTAATCCATTATAATAACCCCCTCTGTCGTTACTCACCCCCCAGTAGTATGATTATTGCTGGTAGGAGCAGCATGGTGTTCACCTGGACTCTTCCTGTGTTCCACACTCTCTGTGTGTCGGTTCCAGTATGTGAACTGCCTGTCACTCTCTGATGCACTTCACAATCCCTCCCTGAGGTATCACTTGTCATTGAATCCCTTGCTCTGTAGTTCAGCTCACACAGTAAATCTAATCAGTGTCACCAGAGAAAGAGAACTGCCTTGTCAACTGTGTATCCACCCCACTGACTTAAATGTGGATTATTTCCATTCCAGGTCTGCGCTTACAATTGGTGACCTATTATAAATATCATTGTCCACTGCTATGCCTTGGGGCTAGGTCCCATTATTCTATCTGCAATGACGTCATATTTTTTAATGGAAATCGCAAGAACCAGTGCAAGGGCATTCCCAAAGAGCCCAGCCGCAAGGATTAAAGTCCCGCTAACCATTCACTGCCAGATAGCGTGGCTTTAAACCCTAGCTTAGGGCGGCATGCGCGGGCATTGCAAGGGACACTCACAAGCTATTCACCAGCGGCTGTGTGGCTCTTTGACATCATTTTATGCCAGCTGAGAGCTGATGAGAGCTATCTCCACTGAGAAAATCATTTTTTGGTATTCAGTTTTATTGAAGAACAGGAGGTAAAGGAGCAGTGTCCTACCCCCCGTTCTTCAATAAAACTTTCAGGAGCCGGGAACGAAGGTAAGGAACTGGTTTTACCAGTGGGGATAACCTTTTAAAGGACATCTATACCAAAAAATAGGTTATTTTAAATTGACCATTACTGGAAACTATAATTCTTCCAACCACCACTGTATCATTTTTTTGTTGATCTGCCCCCTATTTCTTTACATATCCAATCTAAAACTTCTTATATTTCAGCTGTCAATCAAGTTCCTTACTCTCAATAACTATTCTTCTGTGAGTGGTTTTACTGTAGCTGGAATGGTGACAGAGATTTGACAGTTGGAATGCTGTATGCTGTGTGCAGGCTTGACAGTTGGTTTGTGGGGGAAAAGTCAGGTCAGATGGAAGTGGGAGTGGTTAATAGAGGGAGGGGGGATACTGCTCCTAAACAAAATGTGTGCTAGATTGAAGGAATGCAGCAACAAATCAGAGGAAGTGCTACTTACATGTATTCAATTATAGATTTAGATGAGGCAAAGTCATTTTTCCAGTATAGTGTCCCTTTAAGTTAGGTGCAAGGATTCCTCTCTGTTCCCCTGACTTCTGAGTAACACATGAGCCAGGAGAAGCTTTAAGCTGATTACAATGAAGCTGTGGTGCAGTGATCTTTGGGCATTTCTTCTTAATTTTAACATCAATTGCAGCAAATCTATAATGAAATGGGAGGAAGTTGGAGTACATGTTCCTACCTCCCCTGAAGCAACAGAAATAAGGTAGATCTTGTTAAAGAAAACTGATTTAAAATGTACATTAATCCTTTCATTTTAAAAATGAGAAAATTAAGTTGACAAAAATCTCTTTTCCCCACTTTGATTTTATTTCTTAATTATACCCTAACAGTGTCAATGTTACTTAGAAAGAGCAATGATTAACCCAGATGGGAATTCTAATTACAGATGCTTTCTGCCTGTTGCAGGAGTAGGCAGCCTACGGTTATGGTGCAATGGAGCTCTGGGGACTTCTATTGGCAACCACAGTGATTAGGTTCTGTAATAACCCACAAGTAGGTAAGAGCATCGCCTTCCTAAAAATCTTACCATCTTGCCGATGGGCCCCTGGAGGGGTGCGGGGTCCCTGCCTGTGGAAGTTGGGGAAACCCCCCTTGCTAGTGCGCACCCCCCCCATTGGGATGCCACTGGGGGGGGGGGGCTAGCAGCCTCTCGCACCCCATCTCGCCAACTCCCGCACGTGCTCTTGCCGTGTTGCAAACCCCTGACCCACCGCCACCAGTGTTGCCTGCTGCCACCCCCGCTCCAAAGTCACACCCTGCTTCCCCATTGCAACACAGACCCATTTGCAGCACCCCACACATGCAGATTTTTCTAGGACAAACTTAGCAATACATCACCGTTAACACCACTTTATAATTACGATTACGCGCTAACGGCTACCCCCATTTTATAATTAGCGAAGTCCAAAATTCTCTGTAAAGTGCAATGGGTTTGAATCATCATTGGAAAAGGTGAAATATAAGTAGAAGATCTAAAAAGTCTTTTTCCCTTAACAAATGGTAATGAAAAGGAGTTTAAACATGTGGGTGTGTATATCCCTTTAAATATCCCTTTAAATAAAAGTGAAATAAATCTTCCATTGTCACTGTAGCCTACACATCAAGCCAATGGCCGAGATTTTATATGTCAGTGAATGGTAAAATCACTGCTTCTTTACGCGCTTTGTGTTCCCAGAACATGACACCTGTTCTTGTCACAGGACTCTCAGGCCTTTTTATCCTGGGACAAAGAACAGATGGTTTTAGGCTGGGGAAGAGATGACACATAATATGACATATCATGGCTGTTCATTCATTTGCAACAACCAATCAAATTGAAGCATTTTAATAGTCATCTGCAGTTATATAAACCATGATTGGTTACTGCAGAATAACAGCACATTGTACCACTTATTTCATAATCCTCCCTATGCGTCCGGTAGACTTTCCCATGATGGAATTGTATAGATTAAAAAGACGCAGATACTTATGACAAAGGGTAAGTTTTAAAGGGAAAGTTCAGTGGAAAATGTTATTCTTTTTTAAATTCTTAGTATAGATTACGCAGTCGATTTCATAGACGTTTTGTCATTAGCGAGCTTCCATATCAGGTTCTGGAATGGTCCTTCTTCTTGCATGGAATGTTCCTAATAGTAACTTCTACTGATTGGCTGTTGGATGGGTCAAACATGCTCAGATCTCTACTGAGCAACTGAATCAACCCAGGCGCTGGGTCAAGGGCAAAACCATAACGGTCTCTACTAGGGGTCCTGCAAACAGGAAGTCAGTATTTCAGTTGCATTTATTTATACACAGACACAATGCTGAATGGGCGGCTTAACGTCATTGGGATGGAAAAATTCTGTGTTTTTTTCCTTAAATGTATATGTATTTACACTGAACTTCCCTTTTCCCAATTAGGCTGGAAATCACCTAAATTAAATTTTAAGCTTTAGTTCTCCTTTAAGAAAGAAGAAGAGAAATGTATATTTTAGCAGGAATTATGTTTTCAACGTCATTTCCCAGAGAATAATTGGAAATAACTTTAAAGAGGAACTGTGGTCCAAAAATGACTTTAGGTAAATTGATAGGAATTGCTCTCCTGAGAATTTTTGCAATTTATTTCCATTGTTTATTTTTTTTAGTTTTGAAGATATTTACATTTTTGTGTGTGATATGGCAGCAGCATCACCAGGTCCCCTGCACTTCCTGCTTACTGCTCTGAAACCAGTCAGTCAATCTACCCTGTGTCTCCTCCCCTTTGCAGCCCCCCTGGTCCCTCCCACTCATGGACTCCTTGGTCCCTCCAGTTGCAGGCCCCCCTTGGCCCATTCAATTACAGCCCCATGTGGCCCCGCCCACTTGTGGGGTGTTAAAGCCCGCCCACTCACGGGGGTCTAAGCCCTGCCCACACACGGGTGCCTAAGCCCCCCAGGTGATCCCAGGTGCTGTGGGCCACTCACTGCAGGTCCTTCAGGTCCAGCTGCAGGTCCTTCACACAGCAGAGAGAAGGAGGGTCTTCCTGTCTCCCTCACACACTGAGGGAGTCTGAGGCTGTGCTCGCCGGCGGCACTGTGCAGGAGAAGCCTCAGGAATGTCACATGTCAGCCTCCCACCCATTAACTTTCTGGTCAGTCATTTCTGTGTATCTTGGGCTGTGGAGCATGTAGAGAGGTGGTTGATGGCTCATTTTAAAGGTAGGAAACTGGCCTTTCATTTAAACTCAACTTGTTTGGAGACCACAGTTCCCCTTTAATGACCAGGTAACACTAAAAAGGAAATTGGAGTAGGAAATTGTCATTTTCCATTTAAACGGGGTTGCCTTTTTTTTCACGAGGTGGACCTGAATACTGAAGTCAGTTCAGAAATGTTTTATTTTAAAATCGTTTTCGATATCGAACTGGCTGAAATTTATATCGTTTTGTATTGGCGAGCATGCGTGCGGTCGGGGAAAAGCGCTCTCACCTCTCGTTGAATAATAGATACAGATTTCACGTACTTAACGAAGTACATGAAATATATTTAGTGTCCCTTTAATTGTGAATATCCTATAAGAGGTGGACATGTCCTTTCAGGCCATTTTCCAAAGCAAGGGAAATGGCAAAATATTTTAATTATAGATTAACAGTTTTCCTATTCTCCCCTTTTACTTTCCTATGCAAGAATTTAGCACACGTTTAAAGAGGAGCCGTGTTACATCAGAGATGTTCATGCTGCAGTGTTTCTGTAATGTGTGTGGTCTGATGTGTGATGGACTATAACTGAGTTCCCATTTTAAACAGAGATGGATTAAGATCATATGGGGCCCTAGTCAGGGACATCATTTAGGGCCCCCTTTTTTGCTACATATATTGTATAGACTATAATATTGTTACTGCTTTTGAAGCTGGGCCCCCAGAAATTTCCTGGGCTCTAAGCAGGTGCCTAGGGTTGCCTTGTGGATAATCCTCCTCTGATTTTAAATATACGTTCCCATTTTAAATATACGCACTTCTCTAAGGCTTAGTTCACATGATCATTTTATGATCATCATTTTAGCGGGATTTTACTGGCATTCCCAGATGTTATAACACTAGGAAAACAACACACAGAACACAATAGAACAGTTCAGAGGATTCCCTGACATAGCCTGTGAGATGATTGTACAGGTGAAATGCGTCTGCTACAGTGTTCTATTTTATTCTTTCTAGATCCCCTTGCAACGATTGCACATCTTTTGAAGCTTTTAATGGTCAACAAAGTTTTGTGTCATCAGCAAATACAGAAACTTTGCTGACTATACCCACTTAACAATTTTTTAATAAACAAAATGGAAGTGGCCCCAATACACAACCCTGTGGCACCATTAACAATGACTCTCTGCTCCGATCCATCAGCCAATTTTTATCCATATGCAAATGTGCCACCCAAGCCAAATAGTTTATAAATAGGTGACTTACTGTATTTGGCAGAGTATCAAAAGCCTTAGCAAAATTAAAGTATTCCACATCTACATATTTGTAGGTTAATTAAAGAACTTTCCTTGGTTTTACAATATTTCCATCACGGTTCCCCTTTAAAGGATAATTGTATTGCCTCAATGCATTTTTTTTTAAAACATTGCTTTCAAAAGAGTAAAGATGTGCAGCCCTCCCCATGCATTTTTTTCCTGATTTTGAGCTTCTCTCTGCCTTCAATTAGCCATGCTGTGATGGGGGTGTAACAATTCTGTCTGCCTGCAACTGTCACTCAAAACTAGCATGCGAGAAAACACTCCTCCACCCATCCTTAATCAGCTTGATTATGTAGGCTGTATACTAGCAACCAAACAGTTAAAATTTCTTTGACTGGCAGAGGAGGAGGAGAGAGGTTGTAACAGACATTCCCACCAGCCAATGACAAGTGATATGTTAACGATGGCCCTGGGCCGTCTAGGAGGTGGGCTGTTAGCACTCATCTTTGCTGTGTGATATCTAAGGGAGGGCAGCATGGTTGTAAATGAGAGTAAGCGATTTCAGCTGCTGAAAGTGTGGACATGTAATGGGGTTAATTTTTTTTATATTGTTGTCCTATAAATATAAGGACACTGTATCCTTTTGGTTACATCATTATTTACATGTCCTTGTTGGGGAGAGATGATTGATAATGTGAAATTTGGCCAGAACCGTGGCTGTAAAAATAAATATTTTGTTTAGGGAAAGCAGATTATTATAAGATTGTAGGGGAACCAGCTGGATACTGGGACGTTATATCCTACACCGTGTAACATAGGAAACTAGATACTGGAAGGATTTGCATCTTCCACTGGTTTTATTACCTGATCTTTGTATAATTATTTGTCTCCATCTTTCTGGAAGACTCCATTTTGAACAATATTGCACCATAACACAAAATAATAGACAATATCCTAGAAAATGCCGATAGGAAAACATCTGTCTCTGCCGGGATTGCTATTTTAACAAGCATGTTTGGGGAGGCCTTAAACCAGTTGCAGTTGTCTCAGAGACTGGAAAAAGGAAAAGACCCTCGGAGCCTGTGATCGGGTTATTCTTTCCATTGGGTGCACTAAAGTGCTTCTACAGTGCGTGATGTCACTAGATGTGACATTCACCTCATACCAAGTCTATGCTCTCTTTTCCCAAGAAGCATCAGGAGTTGCCTATGTAGTGCTCTTCTTCATTGTTTATCTCTCGTTCTGTCTCTACATCTGCTATTGCTTGAGGCTGGTTAGTTTTTCCCTGTTAGTTCCTAAATCAATTACAAAATAGAATCTCTACCGTAGTTACCAACCTCCTGCTATTTTCTATGGTAATTACAGTCGCAATTAATTTTCCTTTCATTTGGACAGTACAATTAGAACATAAACCAAACTCAACTGAGGGTTCCGGTAACTATTTCTTCAAGACCCAGTCCCTGTATATGTCCTTTAACATTACGGTTGGGTGCACTCTGCCTGTTTTAATAAGTTCTTGCTTTATTGGGCTCAGTCTGAAATCCATTCTGAGTCATGTCCAAAGGATGAAACAGAATTTGACACGGATCTGGAGTCCATGTTTGAAAAGTGAGATGAGAGCTTGCAGAACTAAATTCCTACTTATGGCTCTGAACCTCATTCCTTTCCTGATGTTTATTATTGAATTAATATTACAATACCATCTTGAAATTATATGGGGAGCCGTTGACTGGTGTCATGTTAAATCCCTCCTGCCAAGCCATCGTTCTGATCTCCGGGAACTCCAGATTAGGAAGTGTCTGGTCTAAAATCTTGTTCTCTCATCGTCAAGTGATAACAATCTCTGTTGATGTGAAGTAATGATGAGATTTGGAAGAAGGGTATTTAAAACCTGAATAGAGAGACTTTTGTAGACTGATCAGCAATATTATTGAAAATTTCAATTACAGTACATATTAAATCAGGGTCATCTAACAGTTTTTGAGTTACTGTTATGGCCACACTTCTTAGATTCTTCAATATAAAATATAGATGTAATAAAACCCCCATAGCTATTAACTTTTATAGTGTTTATTTAGGTCAGAGGTACCATAGCTAGATATCCTACGTAACACTGAACCTCTTTCTATTTAATGGCAGTTGTGCGTGAGCCACTATGACTAGAATGATATCAAACTCCATGGAAAAGATGGTCTAAAAGAAACAACCTCTAGGCATGTCCACTGGTCATATCATGTCAAGTAGCCATCGGCTTTATAAGGAAATTAGGGAAACTGATAGAGCTTTATACATTTATACATCTGCATATGCAATAAAGAGACTCATATCCAGAAGTATGTTTATCCATCACCCTGACAGTAGGATACCTTTTTGGGGTGGAAAGGTGAACGGATGTTGGGTTAAGTATAAGCTAGTATACTAGCACACAAGCCAGTTGAATAGTTACAGGTGATCGTAACAAAAAGTTGATTTCTTTATTGGCTCACTGAGATGATAAACGTAACAGGCTTTCAATTTACTGTAGTTCCCTTTACAAGCTGATTACGTACTAGAATAGAAACCAATTCTTTATTTCTAGAAAGAGGTAAAACATTTGGTTGGGCGGTTAATTTGCGGCAAGCAGTTACTGGAAATGTCTAAAATGCAAAAATGTATAATCTGATTGGATGCTCTGAGCCTGAGCATGCTCAGAAGAGCTAGCTAGGGGTTTAGCAATTAGTCATTGGCTGTGATGTCAACTGTTAAACCCATTATTCACAGTTGCTAACTGGAAGAACCAGGAAGTACAAACAGGGGAAACAGGACATTGTGCAGGATTTCAGGTTAGACTTATATATTTCACATTTCAAACTATTACCGTTTAGGGTTTTGGGGGGTGATTTACCTGTATGTAAGTTTTCATTTCAGGGCTGGACTTGCCCTTTAAAGATAGTGCTGAAGCACTGACAGCCTGGCAGAAGCAGTTTACTGCATGCTGGTGCTCCTCACAGAAACAGGTAGAATTCGCCAATCCTACATCCCTGCCCATGGTACTTTTCATTTAACAGTTTTTTTTCTAAAAAGTTATATGCACTATAGTTGTCCTTTAAATAATCCTGTGTATTGGTTATTTCAGGGCCTATTTATAAACCTGAGTTATTTCTTACCAAGGGTTGTTACTAGCTAACCGTGGATGTAAAGTAATGGTGTACAGATCCCAGTGCCCATCTATTGGTGATACTGTGCAGAGAAATGTAAAGCAGATACTGGAAGAATCTTCCATTGTTATTTCCTAGTTCATCCTATTTATATCTCTGTTTATTATATATCTATATATCTATATATACAACAATAAAGGTTTATCCATTTCACCATCTCTCCAGGCAAAGTTCATTTGAGGAGTGTCATTGCACAAGACATTACGTTGAATTGTCCTAAACTCATCAGTTATTGGATGGGGATGGAACCTTGGCATTCGTGATCAACCAACCTGCTTCTTCAGTTCTTTCTTGTTTTCTTACCTTGGGCCTCCTGCCTATCCATATTCTAGTCTGAGTCTACTCTGCTTCTTCTCGAATCATTTCTAGTATTACTAGTTTATACCGGGATAATGTACTACTTTCACATTTGGATGCTATTTACCCTCTCCTATGATTTCTTCTTGACATTTCTTGAGAGTAACATTTCTTCTGAGACACATCCAGAGGGTGGGAGAAGGATACATCCCATTTCTGAAGACAAGAAGCCATGTGACAGCTTGTAAGACAATTTGTCCTTGATATAGCAGTGAACTTATGGGGAGATTCAATAAGCGAGAGCCGCGTTACTTACCTTAGCCCGATCCCGCGATACAATAACTGACGTAAATGGGATTACGTCAGTTATTGCATCGCGGGATCGGGCTAAGGTAAGGAGCGCAAACTTAACGCTCCACAGCCTTTAACGTTAAGTTTCGTGCTATGAGGTAGCGCTGTGCTAACGATCCAAAACCCGTAGTGTTAAGTTTTGCACTACTTTGTAGCGTGAAACTTAACGCTTTGTGTTGTGGAGCGTTAAAGTCCCGCTCCTTACCTTTGCCCGATCCCGTGATGCAATAACTGACGTAATCTCGTTTACGTCAGTTATTGTATCGCGGGATCGGGTAAGTAACGGGAGACCCGATATTGAATCTCCCCGTATGAATTGCTGTACAGGGAGGGAGAATAGGAGATGTTCCCATTTGAAAGTTTATGCCAAGAATTGTAACTGCAAGAGTATATCTGTTGTATTCAATTAGATCAACTGGACTTGAAATGTAGTTCTTGAAGACGTTTCGCTAGTCATCCGACTGGCTTTCTCAATTCAGAATGACTTGTACAAGAATCTGTGGCACTTATGTACCCTGGAAATTCCCAATTAGTATTCCCAGGCTATTGATTAATATATCTGAAGGGCTCATCATGTCACACATTATGCAGGTACAGGATGCACAGACAGGTAGTTATTTGATTATTTTAAAAAAAGTCAGAAAAATTCACCAATAAAATCTGCTACAAAAAAATCTCAACAAATCTGACAAATGCGGTACGAAAGCAAGTAAGACAATACTACCATCTAGAGGCAGTAAAAGAAACTGTATTGTATGGTGAACAGTCAACACGGAATACAAATTGGACGTAAGTGAAATAGTAGCTGGAACACATATTCCTGACCTTGAGTCTCCAGAAATTGTGCAAAAGTTTCAAATTAGGAACAAGATAAAGAGCATCTCATAGGAGAGATCTGGATGTTCCGCCATTTTTTGACCTCAATAACTTTTGTACACTTGTAGAACAATATCAATTTGCTTAAAAGGTAATGGATTGAGATGTGTCTTTTAGCACTAAGGTTGTTTAAATAAATGGCTTGAATCCAGTTTGGGAAAGAGCGAGCTATAGGGAGTTGTCTATTCCCATCATCCTCTTGGCAGACAGGTACAATCACGGGGGAGTATTGTCACATGGACAACATCTTTTAAACACACTTCAGGGACTGAATTAGAAACACTAAGAACTATTTACTGCATTATCAAGTTTAACTGTCTCAGAAACATAGTATTATTGCCACCAGCAATACAAGGAAATAACTAAATTGTGGGTACAACTACATTGCCACTAGAAATGGGCAAAACTGGTAAGTTCAGATTTACGGGTCCCAGAAAAAACATGGAGAGCCAAAAATCCGAAAACAGAATTTAATAGTGAGGACAGAACAGTGAAACAGTGATGCTTTGCTAAGGGAGACTGTAATAAAGAATAGTTTGCTCCACAGCATGGTTTGTAAAATGGAGAATGATATCCCAGAATGCAATATGATTAAACAAGTAAGGTGGCTGCAATAGAACAAACATTGATATCTGACTATACTAACTCACCACTAGAGGGAGCTAATATAACAAATTTAGTAAATACAATTAAAGTCTGTAAGACATGACAGAATGCCTTTTCGACTATTGAACATTCGATACCCTTGAAAAGATTATCGAAGGTTCAAGGTTGTTTTTGAGGGTTACGGAAAATAACCTTGTGCATTTGATAATCATCTAAAATGTTCTTCGAAATCCAAATAATCCGCCAGATTTCAGAACCAAGGTGTTCGGAGTCAGACCAGGATTCCATCTCTAATTGCCACAATCAACAGAAGGGTTACCAGTGCAAGAAGTGCAAGAAGGTTCATCTGAATTGCCACCAGCACTATTGAAAGGCATAGGAGAGATTTGTTGCATTATATTTGAGAGCGACCTATTTGCATCTCTTGATGAAGAAAAGTGTTACAGTTACCCAATCCTTGGCAGACAGTGTGAGATGAATCTGAATCGTTTCCTAGATTATGAAGGTTACTGTAGATTAAAAGATGAATAATAGAATTGGAGATAAGTGTCTGTCTATTTTGCCTGGCTATACAGAACCAATCAAAATAGTTTACATTTATCTTTATCCGGCCCTAACTTAAACTAATTTCACATTGTCTCCTGTTCACTCCCCTATATCTGACAGGATTAAAGGTGTCTTTACAGAACATTCGTTCTTTGCTTGAGCTTCAAAAACAAGGTTTATTAGGATGTGGTTGTTAAAGGGAAACTGTGGTCTCAAAACAAGTTAGGGTTGAATGAAAACCTGCAGTATTTCCTTTACACTGAGCCGACAATCACATCTCTGGCTGGAGCCTGTGAGAAATTATATTGGGGTTAATGTTCAAACTTCCTACTTCCTTTAGGTTGAGTGACATCACCTGACCTCTATACCGCCCCTCTGTCCTAGAGGAGAAGCATGCTCAGTTAAGACTTAATGCTGGGGAACAAATTGACAGTTGAGAAGGAGAGCCTATTAATGCAGACAGAGGCTGGTAGATACCACTTGAGTAAATAGTATTTACTTGGGATAGGAAACTATTAGTGCCAAACAAGTTTGCCAGATGTCACAATTTATACTGGATTGTCCCAACTGCAGGAGAAAAATCCTGGGTCCCACAATGAAGTCCCAGGCCGGTTAACTCTAATTGAAGGTACAAGGTGATTTTTTTTCCTTTCTCTGCCCCTACATGCCATTCCCACAGCTTTCTGTGTCTCACTCTCTGTCCCCTTCTCTGCCCCATTCTAACTTTCCCGACCTGGGCTGCCACATGTGAGCTTTCTGGACACGCCCCCTGACCTCAGTCATATGCTTGTGAAGATTCCAAGCTTTCTTCTCTGTACCGTGCTGAAATATGATTGGATAAAGCCATCTAGTGTAACAATACTGCAGTATGTGTAGTTTCGCAGTCAAAAAATACTGATTCTAGTGGTCATTTCTTAACAACGATAAAGGATCGATAATTCAAAATACAGATATCGTTCTTTTACAAATACCGTCCTCTGTGACTCAAACAGTGGGATTGAGACTGGAATGCTGGGAAATAAGACACATGACCTACATATTAATAAGGCACAGTTGAATAAAAGTCTTAGAGTTTCTTAGAATTTGTTAAGGCCAGTAAACTTGATTTGTTTTTATTGTTTTATTTTGCATAAACCCTTTTATTATTCTATTAATTTGGGATTCAACATATTTGTTGCAGCTAAAGTTTTCTATAAAGTGTAAAAGTTGGGATTAAGGAGAGTATTGATAAGACTAAATTATCAATGTAATCCAAATTAGATTTAGCCAGGGTAGGCCAGGTGTTGGTTTAGGTTGCAGCTAAGAAAACGATTACCGGTACTTAGGGAAACATAATACAAGTATTATTTGCATATTTCTACATGTTTTGTTTATCTCTTCATGGTTTGACATGTGTATCCATTTCACAATGCGTCCCTACTAAGCTCGGTTCACAGAGTAAACTTTTCTTTTACAAACCACAAAACAGAATCCAAAGGAGCTTGGTGAAAATGTTTCCCGGTTTAAATCTTATCCGGGGAATCATTACTGCTGTCACCTGGATTTGTGGGACCATCCTGAACTTATCAGTTGTAGCTGTGTTCCTCCGAGACTGGAAAAATAAAATAAACCTCGCTGTAGGTGACCAGATTATTCTAACCATTGGATGGACCAATCTGCTCTCCCAAAGCTTTTGTGCTTTGGATTTTATTTGTGTCACTTATGGATTTTACATTCTACTGCCCAAGGAATTCTCCTTAGGTGTCTTTGTTGTAATTATCTTTCTAAATTGTCTTTTATTTTGGCTCATTGCCAGCCTCTCCATCTGCTACTGTTTGAAACTGGTCAACCTCTCCCATGAGATATGGAGCGACATGAAAAGGAGAATCCTGAATGCAATTCCTCTCCTCTTATTGGGTTCAGGGATCATTTCTTTTGCCATTTCTCTCCCATTTGTTTGGAAAACCGAAATCAAAGATGATAAAAATACAACTGACCATTTAAATGACTATTTGTTTATCTTCAATAAGCCGTTCTCCTGTATCAACATTACATTTGGGTGCGGTTTGCCTTCTGTAATAACGTCTTGTTGCATTGGACTCAGTATAAAATCTCTTCTAAAACACATCTGGAGAATGAAGAAGAACATTTCCCAGTTCTGGAGTCCACAGACGAAGAACCACTTAACAGCTTGTAGGACAATGTTTCTTCTTCTGGTCATAAATTTGTTTTTATTCTTTGTGTACACCTTAAATATTCTGATATTTTCATATTCTCCTGACCCTCTTAATGAAACAGTGTTGTGGTCTTTGATCATGCTGAATCCCTCTGGTCAAGCCATTGTTCTTATACTTGGAAACTCCAAGTTAGCAAACATGTGGTCAAAGATTTGGCTTACTCTTTTAGGGCTAGGCCACACCAGTGCGTTTTAACACGCAATCCTATCGCATGTTAAAAAGCACACACTAGTGTGGCCCAATTGTTGAGCCCACACTAGGTGCACTGTTGTGTGCTGTGATTCATTAATTTGAGTGCATGTGATCTGCATTTTTTGCGCTGTAGTGTGGCCTTAGCCTTAAGGAGTACTGAAGTCCCAAGAGAAATTGTTTCTCTTTTTGGGTATAAACTTAACATTCTTTTTGATGTATAACTTACATGTTCTGGTATTTTCATCTTGTTACTAAAACAATGTTGTGGTCTTCATTCTTATCTTTGGAAACGCCAAGTCAACAATCACCTGGTTAAAAATTTGACTTCCACCTTGGATGAATGACTGAATGAATGGAATTTTCTCACACAGATGAAATGCTGTATTCAATGTATAAGGGATGAAACATAAATCCTTATTAGTGGCTTCTCCATGTTTGATGTTGAGAGTCTCTATTCGTCCATCCCACACACAATAGGTTTGGAAGCTTGTAAGTATTTCCAAAAATACAGAAGGAAAGAGTATGATGAGCATTGTGCTTTTACTATCAAATTACTTGACTTTGTCTCAAAAACAATGTGTTTCTATTTGATGTTTGGCTTTATCGCCAACTTATAGGCACAGCAATGGGGGCGACTTGTGCCCCCACGTACACCTGTTTGCATTTGGGGATATGGGAGCAATCAATAGTGTTAGAGACTATGGACAAAGGCAAATGGGGAGGCAGTGTCCTCCTATGGCTGAGATATGTGGATGATGATGTCCCAATTCCATTTCCCTAAACATTAAATTAATGATGGAATGAAATGGGCAAAAGATTAACTTTTTTGATTTTGAGATTCAAAAGACACAGGCCAAATTGGTAACAATGGGATATTGGAAAACAACCTCTTTAAATGTACTCTTGAGAGCTGATATTCACCACCTTGCGAACCACATAAAGCAATACCCATAGGTGAATTCCTTAGGTTACGTAGAAACTGTAGTAGGGACTGTGATTTTTTTTTAGAACAAGCAGCTAAAATAACCTAAAGATTTAAGGAACGAGGATACCCTAATACAGTGATTTAAAAAAAAAAGGGTTTAAAAGGGCGTGGTTTACACCCAGAGGGAATTTGCTATTAAATCTGAAAACAAATAAAATGAGGGTAAATTGAGAGTGAACTAAATATAACCAACAATGGGACGCAGGTAGGTTTATCCTTAAGAAGCACTGGCATTGGTTGGAACAGGATAAAATCCTGAAATCAGAAGTAGGAGATTATCCAAGCATAACATCAAAGAGAGCTGTGAACTTAAAGGACAAGTTAAGTCCTATTCACTTTGTGAGATGTGAGATTTAGTAATAGGTCTAGAAAGGGCAACAAAAACTGTGGAAGATGTAATATGTGTACTTATATGAGAAATACTGACAAAATAGGGAGTTGAGACATGAAGTGACATGCCAAACCTTTCTTGACTTCTGTATTTGGTGACATCGTCTGGGCCACCATGTACCGCAGCTACTCAAGACCGCCAATGCATGTTTCGTCACGTGACCCATGACTTCTTCATCCACAGTCAATAAGTGCCTGTTCAATGCGGGAGAATGAATTATTCCATTAGCATCAGTCGTTGGATTTTTCCATGTGCTAGCGATACGGTAAACAAGCCAAAGGTTATGTAAGAACAGGAGAGCAGGACCAGATGCATTTCGTCAGGCACAAATTTCTACTGCGGCCATTTTCAGGATATTTTAATGATATTTGCCTTACTAATTTGCCTTACTGATTAACTGTTCCCCTATCTGTTGATTAAATTAAAGGAATTTTATGAAACTAAGATATTCTATTTTGTTAAGAGATCAAGGGAAGTCTGTTGTCTTGTCTACGTTAGGGCAATTTTTATTCTATGCTCATGCCCATATGAACTGCGCATGCACATAGAGTACAAAGTGTATCGGGACCTGCAGCAGAGTGCAAGACCGGGTAACTTCCTTGCCTTTGTTCCTGGCTTCTGCAGGTTTTATTGAAGAATGGGAAGTAAGACACAGCTCCTTTACCTCCTGTTCTTCAATAAAACTGAATACCCAAAGTAATTTTCACCAGTAGAGATACCCTTTAAATATATCTGTTGTATTCTATTAGATCAACTGGACTTGAAGTTTAGTTCTTGAAGATGTTTCGCTAGTCATCCGACTGGCTTTCTCAATTCAGAATGACTTGTACAAGAATCTGTGGCAATTATGTACCCTGGAAAATCCCAATTAGCATATCACAGCCAGGTGTTAAGGGTGTGATTGCATAGTGGGTATTATAGGTATTGTAGGTATTATAGGAACGCTCAGGTTGTCAAAACACCTCTTAGCCACTATCCAATCACGCCCTTAACACCTGGCTGTGATATGCTAATTGGGATTTTCCAGGGAATAAAGCTAATAAATGATTGGTTGTCTAGTGTGGTTAGAATAAAGTTAATAAATGATTGGATGCCTAGTGTGGTAAGAGTAAAGCTAATAAATGATTGGCTGGTTTGCATGTGTGTGGAATATTGCCTGTGTACATTTATGTTACCATTTGAAGTGAAACAAAGTCCCATCAACTGATCCTTATCCTCTTGTCTATGATTACAGTTCCCTATTGATTTAATCCATTATAATAACCCCCTCTGTCGTTACTCACCCCCCAGTAGTATGATTATTGCTGGTAGGAGCAGCATGGTGTTCACCTGGACTCTTCCTGTGTTCCACACTCTCTGTGTGTCGGTTCCAGTATGTGAACTGCCTGTCACTCTCTGATGCACTTCACAATCCCTCCCTGAGGTATCACTTGTCATTGAATCCCTTGCTCTGTAGTTCAGCTCACACAGTAAATCTAATCAGTGTCACCAGAGGAAGAGAACTGCCTTGTCAACTGTGTATCCACCCCACTGACTTAAATGTGGATTATTTCCATTCCAGGTCTGCGCTTACAATTGGTGACCTATTATAAATATCATTGTCCACTGCTATGCCTTGGGGCTAGGTCCCATTATTCTATCTGCAATGACGTCATATTTTTTAATGGAAATCGCAAGAACCAGTGCAAGGGCATTCCCAAAGAGCCCAGCCGCAAGGATTAAAGTCCCGCTAACCATTCACTGCCAGATAGCGTGGCTTTAAACCCTAGCTTAGGGCGGCATGCGCGGGCATTGCAAGGGACACTCACAAGCTATTCACCAGCGGCTGTGTGGCTCTTTGACATCATTTTATGCCAGCTGAGAGCTGATGAGAGCTATCTCCACTGAGAAAATCATTTTTTGGTATTCAGTTTTATTGAAGAACAGGAGGTAAAGGAGCAGTGTCCTACCCCCCGTTCTTCAATAAAACTTTCAGGAGCCGGGAACAAAGGTAAGGAACTGGTTTTACCAGTGGGGATAACCTTTTAAAGGGCATCTATACCAAAAAATAGGTTATTTTAAATTGACCATTACTGGAAACTATAATTCTTCCCAACCACCACTGTATCATTTTTTTTTTGATCTGCCCCCTATTTCTTTACATATCCAATCTAAAACTTCTTTTCAGCTGTCAATCAAGTTCCTTACTCTCAATAACTATTCTTCTGTGAGTGGTTTTACTGTAGCTGGAATGGTGACAGAGATTTGACAGTTGGAATGCTGTATGCTGTGTGCAGGCTTGACAGTTGGTTTGTGGGGGAAAAGTCAGGTCAGATGGAAGTGGGAGTGGTTAATAGAGGGAGAGGGATACTGCTCCTAAACAAAATGTGTGCTAGATTGAAGGAATGCAGCAACAAATCAGAGGAAGTGCTACTTACATGTATTCAATTATAGATTTAGATGAGGCAAAGTCATTTTTCCAGTAAAGTGTCCCTTTAAGTTAGATGCAATGATTCCTCTCTGTTCCCCTGACTCCTGAGTAACACATGAGCCAGGAGAAGCTTTAAGCTGATTACAATGAAGCTGTGGTGCTCTCAGATATAAGCAGTGATCTTTGGGCATTTCTTCTTAATTGTAACATCAATTGCAGCAAATCTATAATGAAATGGGAGGAAGTTGGAGTACATGTTCCTACCTCCCCTGAAGCAACGGAAATAAGGTAGATCTTGTTAAAGAAAACTGATTTAAAATGTACATTAATCCTTTCATTTTAAAAATGAGAAAATTAAGTTGACAAAAATCTCTTTTCCCCACTTTGATTTTATTTCTTAATTATACCCTAACAGTGTCAATGTTACTTAGAAAGAGCAATGATTAACCCCGATGGGAATTCTAATTACAGATGCTTTCTGCCTGTTGCAGGAGTAGGCAGCCTACGGTTATGGCGCAATGGAGCTCTGGGGACTTCTATTGGCAACCACAGTGATTAGGTTCTGTAATAACCCACAAGTAGGTAAGAGCATCGCCTTCCTAAAAATCTTACCATCTTGCCGATGGGCCCCTGGAGGGGTGCGGGGTCCCTGCCTGTGGAAGTTGGGGAAACCCCCTTGCTAGTGCGCACCCCCCCATTGGGATGCCACTAGTAGGGGGGGGCTAGCAGCCTCTCTCACCCCATCTCACCAACTCCCGCACATGCTCTTGCCGTGTTGCAAACCCGTGACCCGCCACCACCAGTGTTGCCTGCTGCCACCCCCGCTCCAAAGTCACACCCTGCTTCCCCATCGCAACACAGACCCATTTGCAGCACCCCACACATGCAGATTTTTCTAGGACAAACTTAGCAATACATCACCGTTAACACCACTTTATAATTACGATTACGCGCTAACGGCTACCCCCATTTTATAATTAGCGAAGTCCAAAATTCTCTGTAAAGTGCAATGGGTTTGAATCATCATTGGAAAAGGTGAAATATAAGTAGAAGATCTAAAAAGTCTTTTTCCCTTAACAAATGGTAATGAAAAGGAGTGTAAACATGTGGGTGTGTATATGCCTTTAAATATCCCTTTAAATAAAAGTGAAATAAATCTTCCATTGTCACTGTAGCCTACACATCAAGCCAATGGCCGAGATTTTATGTGTCAGTGAATGGTAAAATCACTGCTTCTTTACGCGCTTTGTGTTCCCAGAACATGACACCTGTTCTTGTCACAGGACTCTCAGGCCTTTTTATCCTGGGACAAAGAACAGATGGTTTTAGGCTGGGGAGGAGATGACACATAATATGACATATCATGGCTGTTCATTCATTTGCAACAACCAATCAAATTGAAGCATTTTAATAGTCATCTGCAGTTATATAAACCATGATTGGTTACTGCAGAATAACAGCACATTGTACCACTTATTTCATAATCCTCCCTATGTG
The DNA here is from genome assembly GCA_019447015.1 of Hymenochirus boettgeri. NCBI lineage: Eukaryota > Metazoa > Chordata > Amphibia > Anura > Pipidae > Hymenochirus > Hymenochirus boettgeri. The sequence goes on along the minus strand of JAACNH010000905.1, from coordinate 106,263 downwards.
TCCGGTAGACTTTCCCATGATGCAATTGTATAGATTAAAAAGACGCAGATACTTATGACAAAGGGTAAAACACAGTATTTTAAAGGGAAAGTTCAGTGGAAAATGTTATTCTTTTTTAAATTCTTAGTATAGATTACGCAGTTGATTTCATAGATGTTTTGTCATTAGCGAGCTGCCATATCAGGTTCTGGAATGGTCCTTCTTCTTGCATGGAATGTTCCTAATAGTAACTTCTACTGATTGGCTGTTGGATGGGTCAAACATGCTCAGATCTCTACTGAGCAACTGAATCCACCCAGGAGCTGGGTCAAGGGCAAAACCATAACGGTCTCTATTAGGGGTCCTGCAAACAGGAAGTCAGTATTTCAGTTGCATTTATTTATACACAGACACAATGCTGAATGGGCGGCTTAACGTCATTGGGATGGAAAAATTCTGTGTTTTTTTCCTTAAATGTATATGTATTTACACTGAACTTCCCTTTTCCCAATTAGGCTGGAAATCACCTAAATTAAATTTTAAGCTTTAGTTCTCCTTTAAGAAAGAAGAAGAGAAATGTATATTTTAGCAGGAATTATGTTTTCAACGTCATTTCCCAGAGAATAATTGGAAATAACTTTAAAGAGGAACTGTGGTCCAAAAATGACTTTAGGTAAATTGATAGGAATTGCTCTCCTGAGAATTTTTGCAATTTATTTCCATTGTTTATTTTTTTTAGTTTTGAAGATATTTACATTTTTGTGTGTGATATGGCAGCAGCATCACCAGGTCCCCTGCACTTCCTGCTTACTGCTCTGAAACCAGTCAGTCAATCTACCCTGTGTCTCCTCCCCTTTGCAGCCCCCCTGGTCCCTCCCACTCATGGACTCCTTGGTCCCTCCAGTTGCAGGCCCCCCTTGGCCCATTCAATTACAGCCCCATGTGGCCCCGCCCACTTGTGGGGTGTTAAAGCCCGCCCACTCACGGGGGTCTAAGCCCTGCCCACACACGGGTGCCTAAGCCCCCCAGGTGATCCCAGGTGCTGTGGGCCACTCACTGCAGGTCCTTCAGGTCCAGCTGCAGGTCCTTCACACAGCAGAGAGAAGGAGGGTCTTCCTGTCTCCCTCACACACTGAGGGAGTCTGAGGCTGTGCTCGCCGGCGGCACTGTGCAGGAGAAGCCTCAGGAATGTCACATGTCAGCCTCCCACCCATTAACTTTCTGGTCAGTCATTTCTGTGTATCTTGGGCTGTGGAGCATGTAGAGAGGTGGTTGATGGCTCATTTTAAAGGTAGGAAACTGGCCTTTCATTTAAACTCAACTTGTTTGGAGACCACAGTTCCCCTTTAATGACCAGGTAACACTAAAAAGGAAATTGGAGTAGGAAATTGTCATTTTCCATTTAAACGGGGTTGCCTTTTTTTTCACGAGGTGGACCTGATTACTGAAGTCAGTTCAGAAATGTTTTATTTTAAAATCGTTTTCGATATCGAACCGGCTGAAATTTATATCGTTTTGTATTGGCGAGCATGCGTGCGGTCGGGGAAAAGCGCTCTCACCTCTCGTTGAATAATAGATACAGATTTCACGTACTTAACGAAGTACATGAAATATATTTAGTGTCCCTTTAATTGTGAATATCCTATAAGAGGTGGACATGTCCTTTCAGGCCATTTTCCAAAGCAAGGGAAATGGCAAAATATTTTAATTATAGATTAACAGTTTTCCTATTCTCCCCTTTTACTTTCCTATGCAAGAATTTAGCACACGTTTAAAGAGGAGCCGTGTTACATCAGAGATGTTCATGCTGCAGTGTTTCTGTAATGTGTGTGGTCTGATGTGTGATGGACTGATAACTGAGTTCCCATTTTAAACAGAGATGGATTAAGATCATATGGGGCCCTAGTCAGGGTCATCATTTAGGGCCCCCTTTTTTGCTACATATATTGTATAGACTGTAATATTGTTACTGCTTTTGAAGCTGGGCCCCCAGAAATTTCCTGGGCTCCAGGCAGGTGCATAGGGTTGCCTTGTGGATAATCCTCCTCTAATTTTAAATATACGTTCCCATTTTAAATATACGCACTTCTCTAAGGCTTAGTTCACATGATCATTTTATGATCATCATTTTAGCGGGATTTTACTGGCATTCCCAGATGTTATAACACTAGGAAAACGACACACAGATGAACAGTTCAGAGGATTCCCTGACATAGCTTGTGAGATGATTATACAGGTGAAATGCGTCTGCTACAGTGTTCTATTTTATTCTTTCTAGATCCCCTTGCAACGATTGCACATCTTTTGAAGCTTTTAATGGTCAACAAAGTTTTGTGTCATCAACAAATACAGAAACTTTGCTGACTATACCCACTTAACAAATCTTTAATAAACAGATTAAATGGAAGTGGCCCCAATACACAACTGCAAAGAAGTTGGAGGAGCACAGTTGCCATATTGCTGTGGCCCTTGAGGTGGAGGGCTGGGAGGGTTGCACCTACCAACCAAAGGCCGTGCCATTTGAGGTGTGCTGGAGTGTACTTTACTGAAGATTTTGGATGCCCCAATACACAACCCTGTGGCACCATTAACAATAACTCTCTGCTCCGATCCATCAGCCAATTTTTATCAATGTGCAAATGTGCCACCCAAGCCAAATAGTTTATAAATAGGTGACCTACTGTATGTGGCATAGTATCAAAAGCCTTAGCAAAATTAAAGTATTCTACAGCTACATATTTGTAGGTTAATTAAAGAACTTTCCTTGGTTTTACAATATTTCCATCACGGTTCCCCTTTAAAGGATAATTGTATTGCCTCAATGCATTTTTTTAAAAACATTGCTTTCAAAAGAGTAAAGATGTGCAGACCTCCCCATACATTTTTTTCCTGATTTTGAGCTTCTCTCTGCCTTCAATTAGCCATGCTGTGATGGGGGTGTAACAATTCTGTCTGCCTGCAACTGTCACTCAAAACTAGCATGCGAGAAAACTCTCCTCCACCCATCCTTAATCAGCTTGATTATGTAGGCTGTATACTAGCAACCAAACAGTTAAAATTTATTTGACTGGCAGAGGAGGAGGAGAGAGGTTGTAACAGACATTCCCACCAGCCAATGACAAGTGATATCTTAATGATGGCCCTGGGCCATCTAGGAGGTGGGCTGTTAGCACTCATCTTTGCTGTGTGATATCTAAGGGAGGGCAGCATGGGGTTAATTTTTTTTTTATATTGTTGTCCTATAAATATAAGGACACTGTATCCTTTTGGTAACATCATTATTTACATGTCCTTGTTGGGTAGAGATGATTGATAATGTGAAATTTGCCCAGAACCGTGGCTGTAAAAATAAATATTTTGTTTAGGGAAAGCAGATTATTATAAGATCGTAGGGGAACAAGCTGGATACTGGGACGTTATATCCTACACCGTGTAACATAGGAAACTAGATACTGGAAGGATTTGCATCTTCCACTGGTTTTATTACCTGATCTTTGTATAATTATTTGTCTCCATCTTTCTGGAAGTCTCCATTTTGAGCAATATTGCACCATAACACAAAATAATAGACAATATCCTAGAAAATGCCGATAGGAAAACATCTGTCTCTGCCGGCATTCCTATTTTAACATGGATGTTTGGGGAGGCCTTAAACCAGTTGCAGTTGTCTATCTCAGAGACTGGAAAAAGGAAAAGACCCTCGGAGCCTGTGATCGGGTTATTCTTTCCATTGGGTGCACTAAAGTGCTTCTACAGTGCGTGATGTCACTAGATGTGACATTCACCTCATACCAAGTCTATGCTCTCTTTTCCCAAGAAGCATCAGTAGTTGCCTAAGTAGTGCTCTTCTTCATTGTTTATCTCTCGTTCTGTCTCTACATCTGCTATTGCTTGAGGCTGGTTAGTTTTTCCCTGTTAAATCAATTACAAAATAGAATCTCTACCGTAGTTACCAACCTCCTGCTATTTTCTATGGTAATTACAGTCGCAATTAATTTTCCTTTCATTTGGACAGTACAATTAGAACATAAACCAAACTCAACTGAGGGTTCCGGTAACTATTTCTTCAAGACCCAGTCCCTGTATATGTCCTTTAACATTACGGTTGGGTGCACTCTGCCTGTTTTAATAAGTTCTTGCTTTATTGGGCTCAGTCTGAAATCCATTCTGAGTCATGTCCAAAGGATGAAGCAGAATTTGACACGGATCTGGAGTCCATGTTTGAAAAGTGAGATGAGAGCTTGCAGAACCAAATTCCTACTTATGGCTCTAAACCTCATTCCTTTCCTGATGTTTATTATTGAATTCATATTACAATACCATTTTGAAATTATATGGGGAGCCGTACTCTGGACTGGTGTCATGTTAAATCCCTCCTGCCAAGCCATCGTTCTGATCTCCGGGAACTCCAGATTAGGAAGTGTCTGGTCTAAAATCTTGTTTTCTCATCGTCAAGTGATAACAATCTCTGTTGATGTGAAGTAATGATGAGATTTGGAAGAAGGGTATTTAAAACCTGAATGGAGAGACTTTCATAGACTGATCAGCAATATTATTGAAGGTTTCAATTACAGTACATATTAAATCAGGGTCATCTAACAGTTTTTTAGTTACTGTTATGGCCACACTTAGATTCTTCAATATAAAATATAAATGTAATAAAACCCCCATATCTATTAACTTTTATAGTGTTTATTTAGGTCAGAGGTACCATAGCTAGATATCCTACGTAACACTGAACCTCTTTCTATTTAATGGCAGTTGTGGGTGAGCCACTATGACTAGAATGATATCAAACCCAACGAAAAAGAAACAACCTCTAGGCATGTCCACTGGTTATATCATGTCAAGTAGCCATCGGCTTTATAAGGAAATTAGGGAAACTGATAGAGCTTAGACAAAGATTTATACATCTGCATATGCAATAAAGAGACTCATATCCAGAAGTATGTTTATCCATCACCCTGACAGTTGGATAACTTTTTGGGGTGGAAAGGTGAACGGATGTTGGGTTAAGTATAAGCTAGTATACTAGCACACAAGCCAGTTGAATAGTTACAGGTGATCGTAACAAAAAGTTGATTTCTTTATTGGCTCACTGAGATGATAAACGTAACAGGCTTTCAATTTACTGTAGTTCCCTTTACAAGCTGATTACGTACTAGAATAGAAACCAATTCTTTATTTCTAGAAAGAGGTAAAACATTTGGTTGGGCAAGCAGTTACTGGAAATGTCTAAAATGTAAAAATGTATAATCTGATTGGATGCTCTGAGCCTGAGCATGCTCAGAAGAGCTAGCTAGGGGTTTAGCAATTAGTCATTGGCTGTGATGTCAACTGTTAAACCCATTATTCACAGTTGCTAACTGGAAGAACCAGGAAGTACAAACAGGGGAAACAGGACATTGTGCAGGATTTCAGGTTAGACTTATACATTTCACATTTCAAACTATCACAGTTTAGGGTTTTGGGGGGTGATTTACCTGTATGTAAGTTTTCATTTCAGGGCTGGACTTGCCCTTTAAAGATAGTGCTGAAGCACTGACAGCCTGGCAGAAGCAGTTTACTTCATGCTGGTGCTCCTCACAGAAACAGGTAGAATTCGCCAATCCTACATCCCTGCCCATGGTACTTTTCATTTAACAGTTTTTTTTCTAAAAAGTTATATGCACTATAGTTGTCCTTTAAATAATCCTGTGTATTGGTTATTTCAGGGCCTATTTATAAACCTGAGTTATTTCTTACCAAGGGTTGTTACTAGCTAACCGTGGATGTAAAGTAATGGTGTACAGATCCCAGTGCCCATCTATTGGTGATACTGTGCAGAGAAATGTAAAGCAGATACTGGAAGAATCTTCCATTGTTATTTCCTAGTTCATCCTATTTATATCTCTGTTTATTATATATCTATATATCTATATATACAACAATAAAGGTTTATCCATTTCACCATCTCTCCAGGCAAAGTTCATTTGAGGAGTGTCATTGCACAAGACATTACGTTGAATTGTCCTAAACTCATCAGTTATTGGATGGGGATGGAACCTTGGCATTCGTGATCAACCAACCTGCTTCTTCAGTTCTTTCTTGTTTTCTTACCTTGGGCCTCCTGCCTATCCATATTCTAGTCTGAGTCTACTCTGCTTCTTCTCGAATCACTTCTAGTATTACTAGTTTATACCGGGATAATGTACTACTTTCACATTTGGATGCTATTTACCCTCTCCTATGATTTCTTCTTGACATTTCTTGAGAGTAACATTTCTTCTGAGACACATCCAGAGGGTGGGAGAAGGATACATCCCATTTCTGAAGACAAGAAGCCATGTGACAGCTTGTAAGACAATTTGTCCTTGATATAGCAGTGAACTTACGGGGAGACTCAATAATTGAGAGCCGCGTTACTTACCTAAGCCCGATCCCGCGATACAATAACGGACGTAAACGGGATAACGTCAGTTATTGCATCGCGGGATCGGGCTAAGGTAAGGAGCGCAAACTTAATGCTCCACAGCCTTTACCGTTAAGTTTCGCGCTATGAGGTAGCGCTGTGCTAACGATCCAAAACCCGTAGTGTTAAGTTTTGCACTACTTTGTAGCGTGAAACTTAACGCTTTGTGTTGTGGAGCGTTAAAGTCCCGCTCCTTACCTTTGCCCGATCCCGTGATGCAATAACTGACGTAATCTCGTTTACGTCAGTTATTGTATCGCGGGATCGGGTAAGTAACGGGAGACCCGATATTGAATCTCCCCGTATGAATTGCTGTACAGGGAGGGAGAATAGGAGATGTTCCCATTTGAAAGTTTATGCCAAGAATTGTAACTGCAAGAGTATATCTGTTGTATTCAATTAGATCAACTGGACTTGAAATGTAGTTCTTGAAGACGTTTCGCTAGTCATCCGACTGGCTTTCTCAATTCAGAATGACTTGTACAAGAATCTGTGGCACTTATGTACCCTGGAAATTCCCAATTAGTATTCCCAGGCTATTGATTAATATATCTGAAGGGCTCATCATGTCACACATTATGCAGGTACAGGATGCACAGACTGGTAGTTGTTTGATTATTTTTAAAAAAGTCAGAAAAATTCACCAATAAAATCTGCTACAAAAAAATCTCAACAAATCTGACAAATGCGGTACGAAAGCAAGTAAGACAATACTACCATCTAGAGGCAGTAAAAGAAACTGTATTGTATGGTGAACAGTCAACACGGAATACAAATTGGACGTAAGTGAAATAGTAGCTGGAACACATATTCCTGACCTTGAGTCTCCAGAAATTGTGCAAAAGTTTCAAATTAGGAACAAGATAAAGAGCATCTCATAGGAGAGATCTGGATGTTCCGCCATTTTTTGACCTCAATAACTTTTGTACACTTGTAGAACAATATCAATTTGCTTAAAAGGTAATGGATTGAGATGTGTCTTTTAGCACTAAGGTTGTTTAAATAAATGGCTTGAATCCAGTTTGGGAAAGAGCGAGCTATAGGGAGTTGTCTATTCCCATCATCCTCTTGGCAGACAGGTACAATCACGGGGGAGTATTGTCACATGGACAACATCTTTTAAACACACTTCAGGGACTGAATTAGAAACACTAAGAACTATTTACTGCATTATCAAGTTTAACTGTCTCAGAAACATAGTATTATTGCCACCAGCAATACAAGGAAATAACTAAATTGTGGGTACAACTACATTGCCACTAGAAATGGGCAAAACTGGTAAGTTCAGATTTACGGGTCCCAGAAAAAACATGGAGAGCCAAAAATCCGAAAACAGAATTTAATAGTGAGGACAGAACAGTGAAACAGTGATGCTTTGCTAAGGGAGACTGTAATAAAGAATAGTTTGCTCCACAGCTTGGTTTGTAAAATGGAGAATGATATCCCAGAATGCAATATGATTAAACAAGTAAGGTGGCTGCAATAGAACAAACATTGATATCTGACTATACTAACTCACCACTAGAGGGAGCTAATATAACAAATTTAGTAAATACAATTAAAGTCTGTAAGACATGACAGAATGCCTTTTCGACTATTGAACATTCGATACCCTTGAAAAGATTATCGAAGGTTCAAGGTTGTTTTTGAGGGTTACGGAAAATAACCTTGTGCATTTGATAATCATCTAAAATGTTCTTCGAAATCCAAATAATCCGCCAGATTTCAGAACCAAGGTGTTCGGAGTCGGACCAGGATTCCATCTCTAATTGCCACAATCAACAGAAGGGTTACCAGTGCAAGAAGTGCAAGAAGGTTCATCTGAATTGCCACCAGCACTATTGAAAGGCATAGGAGAGATTTGTTGCATTATATTTGAGAGCGACCTATTTGCATCTCTTGATGAAGAAAAGTGTTACAGTTACCCAATCCTTGGCAGACAGTGTGAGATGAATCTGAATCGTTTCCTAGATTAAGAAGGTTACTGTAGATTAAAAGATGAATAATAGAATTGGAGATAAGTCTCTGTCTATTTTGCCTGGCTATACAGAACCAATCAAAATAGTTTACATTTATCTTTATCCGGCCCTAACTTAAACTAATTTCACATTGTCTCCTGTTCACTCCCCTATATCTGACAGGATTAAAGGTGTCTTTACAGAACATTCGTTCTTTGCTTGAGCTTCAAAAACAAGGTTTATTAGGATGTGGTTGTTAAAGGGAAACTGTGGTCTCAAAACAAGTTAGGGTTGAATGAAAACCTGCAGTATTTCCTTTACACTGAGCCGACAATCACATCTCTGGCTGGAGCCTGTGAGAAATTATATTGGGGTTAATGTTCAAACTTCCTACTTCCTTTAGGTTGAGTGACATCACCTGACCTCTATACCGCCCCTCTGTCCTAGAGGAGAAGCATGCTCAGTTAAGACTTAATGCTGGGGAACAAATTGACAGTTGAGAAGGAGAGCCTATTAATGCAGACAGAGGCTGGTAGATACCACTTGAGTAAATAGTATTTACTTGGGATAGGAAACTATTAGTGCCAAACAAGTTTGCCAGATGTCACAATTTATACTGGATTGTCCCAACTGCAGGAGAAAAATCCTGGGTCCCACAATGAAGTCCCAGGCCAATTAACTCTAATTGAAGGTACAAGGTGATTTTTTTTCCCTTTCTCTGCCCCTACATGCCATTCCCACAGCTTTCTGTGTCTCACTCTCTGTCCCCTTCTCTGCCCCATTCTAACTTTCCCGACCTGGGCTGCCACATGTGAGCTTTCTGGACACGCCCCCTGACCTCAGTCATATGCTTGTGAAGATTCCAAGCTTTCTTCTCTGTACCGTGCTGAAATATGATTGGATAAAGCCATCTAGTGTAACAATACTGCAGTATGTGTAGTTTCGCAGTCAAAAAATACTGATTCTAGTGGTCATTTCTTAACAACGATAAAGGATCGATAATTCAAAATACAGATATCGTTCTTTTACAAATACCGTCCTCTGTGACTCAAACAGTGGGATTGAGACTGGAATGCTGGGAAATAAGACACATGACTTACATATTAATAAGGCACAGTTGAATAAAAGTCTTAGAGTTTCTTAGAATTTGTTAAGGCCAGTAAACTTGATTTGTTTTTATTGTTTTATTTTGCATAAACCCTTTTATTATTCTATTAATTTGGGATTCAACATATTTGTTGCAGCTAAAGTTTTCTATAAAGTGTAAAAGTTGGGATTAAGGAGAGTATTGATAAGACTAAATTATCAATGTAATCCAAATTAGATTTAGCCAGGGTAGGCCAGGTGTTGGTTTAGGTTGCAGCTAAGAAAACGATTACCGGTACTTAGGGAAACATAATACAAGTATTATTTGCATATTTCTACATGTTTTGTTTATCTCTTCATGGTTTGACATGTGTATCCATTTCACAATGCGTCCCTACTAAGCTCGGTTCACAGAGTAAACTTTTCTTTTACAAACCACAAAACAGAATCCAAAGGAGCTTGGTGAAAATGTTTCCCGGTTTAAATCTTATCCGGGGAATCATTACTGCTGTCACCTGGATTTGTGGGACCATCCTGAACTTATCAGTTGTAGCTGTGTTCCTCCGAGACTGGAAAAATAAAATAAACCTCGCTGTAGGTGACCAGATTATTCTAACCATTGGATGGACCAATCTGCTCTCCCAAAGCTTTTGTGCTTTGGATTTTATTTGTGTCACTTATGGATTTTACATTCTACTGCCCAAGGAATTCTCCTTAGGTGTCTTTGTTGTAATTATCTTTCTAAATTGTCTTTTATTTTGGCTCATTGCCAGCCTCTCCATCTGCTACTGTTTGAAACTGGTCAACCTCTCCCATGAGATATGGAGCGACATGAAAAGGAGAATCCTGAATGCAATTCCTCTCCTCTTATTGGGTTCAGGGATCATTTCTTTTGCCATTTCTCTCCCATTTGTTTGGAAAACCGAAATCAAAGATGATAAAAATACAACTGACCATTTAAATGACTATTTGTTTATCTTCAATAAGCCGTTCTCCTGTATCAACATTACATTTGGGTGCGGTTTGCCTTCTGTAATAACGTCTTGTTGCATTGGACTCAGTATAAAATCTCTTCTAAAACACATCTGGAGAATGAAGAAGAACATTTCCCAGTTCTGGAGTCCACAGACGAAGAACCACTTAACAGCTTGTAGGACAATGTTTCTTCTTCTGGTCATAAATTTGTTTTTATTCTTTGTGTACACCTTAAATATTCTGATATTTTCATATTCTCCTGACCCTCTTAATGAAACAGTGTTGTGGTCTTTGATCATGCTGAATCCCTCTGGTCAAGCCATTGTTCTTATACTTGGAAACTCCAAGTTAGCAAACATGTGGTCAAAGATTTGGCTTACTCTTTTAGGGCTAGGCCACACCAGTGCGTTTTAACACGCAATCCTATCGCATGTTAAAAAGCACACACTAGTGTGGCCCAATTGTTGAGCCCACACTAGGTGCACTGTTGTGTGCTGTGATTCATTAATTTGAGTGCATGTGATCTGCATTTTTTGCGCTGTAGTGTGGCCTTAGCCTTAAGGAGTACTGAAGTCCCAAGAGAAATTGTTTCTCTTTTTGGGTATAAACTTAACATTCTTTTTGATGTATAACTTACATGTTCTGGTATTTTCATCTTGTTACTAAAACAATGTTGTGGTCTTCATTCTTATCTTTGGAAACGCCAAGTCAACAATCACCTGGTTAAAAATTTGACTTCCACCTTGGATGAATGACTGAATGAATGGAATTTTCTCACACAGATGAAATGCTGTATTCAATGTATAAGGGATGAAACATAAATCCTTATTAGTGGCTTCTCCATGTTTGATGTTGAGAGTCTCTATTCGTCCATCCCACACACAATAGGTTTGGAAGCTTGTAAGTATTTCCAAAAATACAGAAGGAAAGAGTATGATGAGCATTGTGCTTTTACTATCAAATTACTTGACTTTGTCTCAAAAACAATGTGTTTCTATTTGATGTTTGGCTTTATCGCCAACTTATAGGCACAGCAATGGGGGCGACTTGTGCCCCCACGTACACCTGTTTGCATTTGGGGATATGGGAGCAATCAATAGTGTTAGAGACTATGGACAAAGGCAAATGGGGAGGCAGTGTCCTCCTATGGCTGAGATATGTGGATGATGATGTCCCAATTCCATTTCCCTAAACATTAAATTAATGATGGAATGAAATGGGCAAAAGATTAACTTTTTTGATTTTGAGATTCAAAAGACACAGGCCAAATTGGTAACAATGGGATATTGGAAAACAACCTCTTTAAATGTACTCTTGAGAGCTGATATTCACCACCTTGCGAACCACATAAAGCAATACCCATAGGTGAATTCCTTAGGTTACGTAGAAACTGTAGTAGGGACTGTGATTTTTTTTTAGAACAAGCAGCTAAAATAACCTAAAGATTTAAGGAACGAGGATACCCTAATACAGTGATTTAAAAAAAAAAGGGTTTAAAAGGGCGTGGTTTACACCCAGAGGGAATTTGCTATTAAATCTGAAAACAAATAAAATGAGGGTAAATTGAGAGTGAACTAAATATAACCAACAATGGGACGCAGGTAGGTTTATCCTTAAGAAGCACTGGCATTGGTTGGAACAGGATAAAATCCTGAAATCAGAAGTAGGAGATTATCCAAGCATAACATCAAAGAGAGCTGTGAACTTAAAGGACAAGTTAAGTCCTATTCACTTTGTGAGATGTGAGATTTAGTAATAGGTCTAGAAAGGGCAACAAAAACTGTGGAAGATGTAATATGTGTACTTATATGAGAAATACTGACAAAATAGGGAGTTGAGACATGAAGTGACATGCCAAACCTTTCTTGACTTCTGTATTTGGTGACATCGTCTGGGCCACCATGTACCGCAGCTACTCAAGACCGCCAATGCATGTTTCGTCACGTGACCCATGACTTCTTCATCCACAGTCAATAAGTGCCTGTTCAATGCGGGAGAATGAATTATTCCATTAGCATCAGTCGTTGGATTTTTCCATGTGCTAGCGATACGGTAAACAAGCCAAAGGTTATGTAAGAACAGGAGAGCAGGACCAGATGCATTTCGTCAGGCACAAATTTCTACTGCGGCCATTTTCAGGATATTTTAATGATATTTGCCTTACTAATTTGCCTTACTGATTAACTGTTCCCCTATCTGTTGATTAAATTAAAGGGATTTTATGAAACTAAGATATTCTATTTTGTTAAGAGATCAAGGGAAGTCTGTTGTCTTGTCTACGTTAGGGCAATTTTTATTCTATGCTCATGCCCATATGAACTGCGCATGCACATAGAGTACAAAGTGTATCGGGACCTGCAGCAGAGTGCAAGACCGGGTAACTTCCTTGCCTTTGTTCCTGGCTTCTGCAGGTTTTATTGAAGAATGGGAAGTAAGACACAGCTCCTTTACCTCCTGTTCTTCAATAAAACTGAATACCCAAAGTAATTTTCACCAGTAGAGATACCCTTTAAATATATCTGTTGTATTCTATTAGATCAACTGGACTTGAAGTTTAGTTCTTGAAGATGTTTCGCTAGTCATCCGACTGGCTTTCTCAATTCAGAATGACTTGTACAAGAATCTGTGGCAATTATGTACCCTGGAAAATCCCAATTAGCATATCACAGCCAGGTGTTAAGGGTGTGATTGCATAGTGGGTATTATAGGTATTGTAGGTATTATAGGAACGCTCAGGTTGTCAAAACACCTCTTAGCCACTATCCAATCACGCCCTTAACACCTGGCTGTGATATGCTAATTGGGATTTTCCAGGTACATAATTGCCCAAGTTCTTGTACAAGTCATTTGAATTGGAGATCCCCAGTCGGATGACTACCGAAACGTCTTCAAGAACTAAACTTCAAGTCCAGTTGATCTATTGAATCAACAGATATACCATGACCTGGATGAATGAATATTACTATATATACCGTGACCTGGATGAATGAATATTAACAGATATCACCATGACCGGATGAATGAATATTACAGATATACCATGACCTGGATGGATGAATATTACAGATATACCATGACCTGGATGGATGAATATTACAGATATCCTGACCTGGATGGATGAATATTACAGTAAACCATGACCTGGATGAATGAATATACCAGATATACATGACCTGGATGAATGAATATTACAGATATACCATGACCTGGATGAATGAATATTACGATATATACCATGACCTGGATGAATATATACAGATTACCATGACCTGTGGATGAATACAGATATACCTGACCTTGAGAATGAATTACAGATATACCGTGACCTGGTGGATGATATTACAGATATACATGACCTGGATGAATGAATATTACAGATATACATGACCTGGATGAATGAATATTACAGATATACCATGACCTGATGGATGAATATTACAGATATACCATGACCTGGATGAATGAATATTACAGATATACCTGACCTGGATGGATGAATATTACAGATATCCATGACCTGGATGGATGAATATTACGATATACCATGACCTGATGGATGAATATTACAGATATACCATGACCTGGATGGATAAATATTACAGATATACCATGACCTGGATGGATGAATATTACAGATATACCATGACCTGGATGAATGAACATTACAGATATACCGTGACCTGGTGGATGAATATTACAGATATACCATGACCTGGATGGATGAAATTACAGATATACCATGACCTGATGATGAATATTACAGATATACTGACCTGGAGGATGAATATTACAGATATATCCGTGACCTGGATGAATAATATTACAGATATACCATGACCTGGATGGATGAATATACAGATATACCATGACCTGGATGGATAAATATTACAGATAACCATGACCTGGATGGATGAATATGACAGATATACCATGACCTGGATGGATGAATATTACAGATATACCATGACCTGGATGGATGAATATTACAGTATATAACCATGACCTGGATGAATGAATATTACAGATATACCATGACCTGATGGATGAATATTACAGATATACCGTGACCTGGATGAATGAATATTACAGATATACCTGACCTGGATGGATGAATATTACAGATATACCATGACCTGGAGAATGATATTACAGATATACCATGACCTGGATGATGATAATTACAGTATATACCTGACTGGATGGATAATTTACAGATATACCATGACCTGGATGGATGAATATTTACAGATATAACCATGACCTGGATGGATGAATATTACAGTATTACCATGACCTGGGATGGTAAATATTACCAGATATACCTGACCTGGATGGATGATATTACAGATATACCATGACCTGGATGGATGAATATTACAGATATACCATGACCTGGATGATAAATATACAGATATACCATGACCTGGATGAATGATATTACATATACATGACCGGGAGATTAATATTACAGATATACCGTGACCTGGATGGATGAATATTACAGATATACCATGACCTGGATGGATAAATATTACAGATATACCATGACCTGGATGGATGAATATTACAGATATACCATGACCTGGATGAATGAATATTACAGATATACCATGACCTGGATGAATGAATATTACAGATATAACATGACCTGGATGAATGAATATTACAGATATACCATGACCTGGATGGATGAATATTACAGATATACCATGACCTGGATGGATGAATATTACAGATATACCGTGACCTGGATGAATAAGAACCTTCATAAGCATACCCTTTAAATAAAACAAATAAAAAAAAATAATAATAATTCCTGGCAGACAATGCTTAAATAGCTTACGCTAGTCGAATCAATTCTGTCTACTTCTCACCCAGACCTCCAGTTTATCTTAAACCCAGTGCATTGGTTACATTACCATGTGTGTGTACACCAGGAGCATTACAGCTTAAAACTAAACCAAATATTTTTACTTTTCCACAAAATTATTATTTATTGTGTGGGAGGTAGGAACCAGTAACATACATAGCAACACATAAATTGTGGTTGAATAAAGACATATGTCCATCAAGTCCAACCTTTCCTTCCTGACTTCAAATGGCAATCAGAAAGTACCCCTGGACCAACCAGAACTACAGTATATTTATTAATACCAGTAATTCTCAATATTATATAGTATCCCTGTACCAACCAGAACTACAGTATATGTATTAATACCAGTAATTCTCAATATTATATAGTATCCCTGTACCAACCAGAACTACAGTATATGTATTAATACCAGTAATTCTCAATATTATATAGTATCCCTGTACCAACCAGACCTACAGTATATGTATTAATACCAATAATTCTCAATATTATATAGTATCCCTGTACCAACCAGAACTGCAGTATATGTATTAATAGCAGTAATTTTCAATATTATACAGTGTCCCTGTACCAACCAGAACTACAGTATATGTATTAATATCAGTAATTCTCAATATTTTTAAGTTTCAGAAATATATCTAGCCGACTTTTAAAGCTATTTAATGAACTTGCCATTACCACCTCTGCTGGAAGACAGTTCCGCAGTTTCACCATTCTCACTGTAAAGAAACCTTTCCTAACCTGAAGATTAAACTTCTTTTATTCCAATCTTAAATCTTAAAGGATGTCTACGTGTCCTCTGATATGACCTATTAGTGATCAATGCACCAGGGAGTTTATTGTATGGCCCAATAATATATTTGTATAACGTGATCATATCCCCACGCAAACATCGCTTCTCTAATGTAAACAGGCCTAATTTGTCTAATCTGCCTGCATAATCAAGCCCCTCCATTCCCCTTATTAATTTAGTTGCCCTTCTTTAAACTGCTTCCATTTCCAAGATGTCCCTTTGTATATGGGATTCCAAAACTGCCCTGCATATTCCAAATGAGGCCTTACCAGTGCCTTGTAAAGAGGGAGAATAATATTTTTCTTCTGTTGAGTATTCCAATCTCCTATTTGTTAGGCATTAATGAGTTAATTGCTTTAGAAGATTGACAGGTGTCTTGCACATTCTCTTTCTGGCATCAAGGAAAAATATTGTTAGAAGTCGGGGAAGTCAGTCAAATTCTCTAAGCAATAACAATATTTTATTTTAAAGCAATGCATGAATCAGTTTGCTGCATTTTGGTAGGTTTTTGTATCTGACTGCTTTCTGCTCAGAAAAACATTGCCGCAGCCAAGTGTGAAGAGTAACTTCCATTCCAACGTGCAACGCGTTTCGGTGCGATTTTACTGTATGAAATTGCACAAAACTATTCCTAGTGTGAACGAGCCATAAAAGAAAGTTGTTTATTTTAGCTACAAATTGTTCTTTCTTTAAGGGTTTATTGGATTAAAATTTCTGATGGTTGAAGAAATGGTTGGTCTTTCCTCCATTGACATCACTGCCTAGTCTGCACCTTTTCTGGTGGTGCAGAAACTTAATATCACTTCCATACAATGTGAAAGAAGCAATGCCTACCATGTAGAGAAAGGGCAGATCGAACCTTTCAGTGATGTATGTGGAAGGAAGAAGCCTCCTTCACTTTTTTTTACATTTCTTTTTTCATCACGGACACTGTATCATTTTGGTTAGATCTTTATTTACATGTCCTTTGTTGGTGTAGAGATGATAGATAATGTGACATCTGTCCAGAACTAGGAATGAAGGAAAATAAATACTTAATTTAGGGAAAGCAGATGGTTATAAGATTGTATAGAAATTAGCTGGATACGGAGATGTTCAGTACTCCGTGTAACACAGGAAACTGGATACTGGAAGGATTTGCATCTTCCACTGGTTTTATTACCTGTGTATAATTATCTGGCTCCCTGTTTCTGGAAGGCTCTATTGGGAACAATATTGCACCATAACACCATAAATAATAGACACAACACCTCTATCTACTGACCTACAGCTCCTCTACCATCAGCTTTTCTTGATGCAGCAGTGCTGACTTCTTGGAAGAAAATGGTTGGATTGTATTGCTCTGACAACCGCTTCCATGTCAGATGGATTGTCTGCTTTCAGACACATGGTTGTCTTATCCTCTTGTGCAGGGCAATCGGAAATATCCTGGATCAAATCCAACTTTATGTATCAATATCAGTAACCTGCAACATTCTTTATTTTAAGTAACTCCTCCAGTTTTTTTTTAAACTATCCAATGAACCTGCCAACACCACGTCCAATGAAAGACAGTTCCATAGCTTTACCTTTCTCACAGTGAAAAGATGTCCGTGTGTCCTATGACAGTTTACAGTATTGTATGTCCCATTAATGTATTTATACACAGTAATCATATCCCCACCCAAGTGCCTTTTCTCTAGTGTACATAATTGTATCTTATCTGTCTTCATATTCCCCCAATCACCTTATTAATTTAGTTGCCCTTCTCTGAACCCTTTTCATTTCCAACCTGTCTTTTTGTACACAAGATTCCAAAATTAAACTGCATATTCCAAATGAGACCTTACCAATGCTTTATAAAGATAAAGGATAACATTTTTGGTGTAGGTGGCACAAAGATTGTTAAACCCCAAATGCATAACCTTGGATGTAGCTCCATTGACTACAACTCTCTGTACATAATCCAACAAAATAACCATTTCTCTATTCATGTACAAATGTCTTTTTCTAGGCCCACAGTCCTCAGTTATACATGAGTTGCTGTATGGCACACTTTAGCAAGTCCAAGTATACAACATCTACTGCTATGCCAGAATATAAATTCTAACTCACCTACAAAATGTCCAGAATGTGATCCCTTGACAATGAGTTGTAATGGAAAACACAGGCCTCCTTATGAAACAGAATAATTCAATCCAGAGATGAGAAGATGTCACATCCAATTAAACCAAACAAAACCCAAAGATTATTAAAACAACATTAGTAAGAGACATTTGGACTGCAGTGTCACGTGCTTACCAAAAGAATGTCCTTTTCTGATGTGTCCTGTACCACCAGACAAGTAGGTTTACTTGGAATAGGAAACTATTAGTGCCACACAAGTTTGCCAGAATTCCCAATTTACACTAGACTGTTCCCAACTACAGGAGCAAAATCCCAAGTCCCACAATGAAGTCCCAGTCTGGTAACTAATTGAAAAATGTTCATGGTGAGATTTTTTTCCTTTCTCTGCCCCTACATGCCATTCCCCACAGCTTTCTGTGTCTCACTCTCTGCCCCCTTCTCTGCCCCATTCTCCCTTTCCCGACCTGGGCTGCCACATGTGAGCTTTCTGGACATGCCCCCTGACCTCAGTCATATGCTTGTGAAGATTCCAAACTTTCTTCTCTGTACCGTACTGAAATATGATTGGATAACGCCATCTAGTGTTACAATACTGCAGTATGTGTACTTTTCGCAGTCTGAAAAAATACTAATTCTAGTGGTCTTTTTCAACTGCGGTAAATGGCCGATAATTGAAAATACCGATATCGTTCTTTTACAAATACCGTCCAAGGTGGCTAAAACTGTATGAATAAGACTGAATAAGACTGGAGACACATATGAATAAAAGTTAAAGATGAATAAAAGTCAATGTGATGTTTTAGGTTTTACCTAAGAAAAGATTGATCAGGGAAACCAAATATGAGTAGTATTTGCATATTTCTAAATGTTTTGTTTATATCTTCATGGTTTACCTGTGTATCCATTTCACAGTGTTTTCCTGCAAAGCTCGGTTCACATTGTAAACTCGACGGGAAATCTGTAAAAATGTTTCCCGGTTTAAATATCATCCAGGGAATCATTACTGCTGTCACCTGGATTTGTGGGACCATCCTGAACTTATCAGTTGTAGCTGTGTTCCTCCGAGACTGGAAAAATAAAATAAACCTCGCTGTAGGTGACCAGATTATTCTAACTATTGGCTGGACCAACCTGCTCTCCCAAAGCTCTTGTGCTTTAGATTTAATATGTGTCCTCCATGGATTCTACATTCTACTGCCCAAGGAATTCTCCATAGGTGTCTGTGTGGTAATTATGTTTCTAAATTGTCTTTTATTTTGGCTCACTGCCAGCCTCTCTATCTGCTACTGTTTGAAACTGGTCAACTTCTCCCATGAGATATGGAGCGACATGAAAAGGAGAATCCTGAATGCAATTCCTCTCCTCTTATTGGGTTCAGGGATCATTTCTTTTGCCATTTCTCTCCCGTTTGTTTGGAAAATTGAAATCAAAGCTGATAAAAATACAACTGCCCATTTAAATGACTATTTGTTTATCTTCAATATCCCGTTCTCCTGTGTTAACATTGCATTTGGGTGCGGTTTGCCTTCTGTCATAACGTCTTGTTGCATTGGACTCAGTATGACGTCTCTTCTAAGACACATCTGGAGGATGAAAAAGAACATCTCCCAGTTCTGGAGCCCACAAACGAAGAGCCTTTTAACAGCTTGTAGGACAATGTTTCTTCTTCTGGTCATAAATTTGGTTTTCTTCTTTGTGTACACCTTAAGTATTCTGTTATTTTCATCTTCTCCTGACCCTATTGTTGGAACAGTGTTGTGGTCTTTGATCTTGCTGAATCCCTCTGTTCAAGCCATTGTTCTTATCTTTGGAAACTCCAAGTTAGCAAACATGTGGTCAAACGTTTGGCTTACTCTTTTAGACTGACACACAATGGGGATGATATTGCCAGCCCCATAGCCCAACACTATTATGTGCCTTTAAAAAATCATTCTCAAAAGTGCACTAGTGTGGCATAGCCCTTTAAGGAGTCCTGAAGTCTACAGTTACAAGAGCTTGTAGGAGAATCTTTCTTCTTCTAGTTATAAACATAACTTTCTTCTTGATATATAACTTACATGTTCTGGTATTTCCATCTTTAATATCACTGTTATTGAAACAATGTTGTGGGCTTTTATCTTTCTGAATCTCATGCTGAATTAATAACCCAGCCATAATTCTTATTTTTGGAAACTCCAAGTCAACAAGCACCTGGACAAAGATTGGACCTCCACCTTGGTTGATGGAATTTCTTCTCACACAGATGAAATGCTGTATTTCTTAGAGAATTCAGTGGCTGAAACCTAAATCCTAATGTGTTCTGTATCTGTGAGATATTAAAGGAAATGTTATGTGGCTATATACTCTATAATATAAAATACCTGTAATTTAGTTACATTGTATATAAGTACAGTAATGAGAAATAATGATTTTATGATTGAATGTTTATGGTGCTAGTTGATCCACAGTCAACAGAATACAATTCCATCAGCTAGAGTGAGTAAGGGAACTCTGAATTTTACAAACTCTAGGTCACGGTATATCTGTAATATTCATTCATCCAGGTCACGGTATATCTGTAATATTCATTCATCCAGGTCATGGTATATCTGTAATATTCATTCATCCAGGTCATGGTATATCTGTAATATTCATCCATCCAGGTCATGGTATATCTGCAATATTCATTCATCCAGGTCACGGTATATCTGTAATATTCATTCATCCTGGTCATGGTATATCTGTAATATTCATTCATCCAGGTCACGGTATATCTGTAATATTCATCCATCCAGGTCATGGTATATCTGTAATGATATACCGTGACCTGATGAATGAATATTAACAGATATACCGTGACCTAAGTTTGTAAAATTCAGAGTTCCCTTACTCCTCTAGCTGATGAATTGTATCTGTTGACTGTGGATCACCTAGCACCATAAACATTCAATCATAATCATTATTTCTCATTACTGTACTTATATACAATGTAACTAAATTACAGTATTTTATATTATAGAGTATATAGCCACATAACATTTCCTTTAATATCTCACAGATACAGAACACATTAGGATTTAGGTTTCAGCCACTGAATTCTCTAAAAATACAGCATTTCATCTGTGTGAGAAGAAATTCCATCAACCAGGTGGAGGTCCAATCTTTGTCCAGTTGCTTGTTGACTTGGATTTTCCAAAAATAAGAATTATGGCTGGGTTATAATTCAGCATGAGATTCAGAAAGATAAAAGCCCACAACATTGTTTCAATAACAGTGATATTAAAGATGGAAATACACAACATGTAAGTTATATATCAAGAAGAAAGTTATGTTTATAACTAGAAAAGAAAGATTCTCCTACAAGCTCTTGTAACTGTAGACTCGGACTCCTTAAAGGGCTACCACACTAGTGCACTTTTGAGAATGATTTTTTAAAGGCCAATAATAGTGTTGGGCTATGGGGCTGGCAATATCATCCCCATTGTGTGTCAGTCTAAAAGAGTAAGCCAAACGTTTGACCACATGTTTGCTAACTTGGA
The DNA here is from genome assembly GCA_019447015.1 of Hymenochirus boettgeri. Taxonomy (NCBI): domain Eukaryota; kingdom Metazoa; phylum Chordata; class Amphibia; order Anura; family Pipidae; genus Hymenochirus; species Hymenochirus boettgeri. The sequence continues at coordinate 84,524 of JAACNH010000905.1, read as the reverse complement.
TTTTTCCAAAGATAAACAATGGCTTGAACAGAGGGATTCAGCAGATCAAAGACCACAACACTGTTCCAACAATAGGGTCAGGAGAAGATGAATAAAGAATACTTAAGGTGTACACAAGAAGAAAACCAAATTTAGGACCAGAAGAAGAAACATTGTCCTACAAGCTGTTAAAAGGCTCTTCGTTTGTGGGCTCCAGAACTGGGAGATGTTCTTTTTCATCCTCCAGATGTGTCTTGAAGAGACGTCATACTGAGTCCAATGCAACAAAGACGTATGACAGAAGCAAACAAAATGAATATTACAGATATACCATGACCTGGATGAATGAATATTACAGATATACCATGACCTGGATGGATGAATATTACAGATATAGCATGACCTGGATGGATGAATATTACAGATATACCATGACCTGGATGGATGAATATTATAGATATATCATGACCTGGATGGATGAATATTACAGATATACCATGACCTGGATGGATGAATATTTCAGATATACCATGACCTAGATGGATGAATATTACAGATATACCATGACCTGGATGAATGAATATTACAGATATACTAGACCTGGATGAATGAATATTACAGATATACCATGACCTGGATGAATGAATATTACAGATATACCGTGACCTGGATGGATGAATATTACAGATATACCGTGACCTGGATGGATGAATATTACAGATATACCATGACCTGGATGAATGAATATTACAGATATGCCGTGACCTGGATGGATGAATATTACAGATATACCGTGACCTGGATGGATGAACATTACAGATATACCGTGACCTGGATGGATGAATATTACAGATATACCGTGACCTGGATGGATGAATATTACAGATATATCATGACCTGGATGAATGAATATTACAGATATACCATGACCTGGATGAATGAATATTACAGACAGCACACCATTGTCCCATGGTTCATCTTCTTCGCAAAATTGATGTCTTTAGGCTGCAGCTTTCTTACTTTGCTGCAAGTGTATTATAGATAGTTCTTCAGAAAACATCTCATCCATCTCATCCTTCAATGACTCAGGGGCAATGTCATCAGTCTGGGATTCCTGAGCGTTGCTTCATTGCCATGTGTGTGCCCATGGTGACAGTCATTATCACAACGTTCTTGACCGCATTGTCTTCTTTCTGCATTACCGTAAAATGGAGCGGTACAGTTGTACTTCTAGCAGTGACAGCCTGACAGCTCATCACGGCGCCGTGTGGATGATGACCCGGCTTCTGTTTCTCTACATCATCATTTTCGTGGTTATGCTGGTGAATTCTTTTACGTCTTGTTACGCTATGCTTCGCATTTTGGATAAGTATTATTCTGATGTATTCGTTCACCTTCGTGCATCGGTCCTTTTAGTGTTGGGCATTTCCAAACTAAAGGAAGCGTTAAAGCAGACTTGCCACTGGAGGGTTTGCTGCAAGCAATAGCAAGTAAGACTTCACTTCCAAAGGAGTGACCATTCGCCATGGTGGGATTCTACGGTAGAGGGACAGCATTAACTTTCTGGCGTGATGAAGTTGGTTTAGATTAAGTTCCATAATAGAACAATCACACCGGATGATTCCATAAAGTCATGTTTATATCTAATTTTTATGGATGAAGTCAGGGAAAGTCACTGAACAGTCACGTTTTACGGGCAACTAAGGATTTGTTTGAAAGCACTAAGCAGGTGTGTGCGTAGAGCAGTGTAGGGGCAAAGGAGAAGTAATTGTTATTTTCTGCCCTTTCATCTTTTCTGTTTTTTAAGTTAATCTTCTGTCTCCTCGAGATCTGTTGTTGTTTTTTTAATTTATTTTTTATAAAGTTTTACATACTTCTCCGTAATTTAAAGGAACGCTGTATTTGTGCTCCAACTGCAACTCTCCACCCCCATCTTCATTCACTGTGATAATGACTGGGGCAGAGTCAGGGGGAAATAAAATAACTGCATGAAGTATAGTGACCCTTACGGGCTAGGCCACACTAGTGGTTTGTTAGGTGTCTAGAATCGCGTTTTGTGGGAGTGGCCCCATTGCCGGGCTGCAATCCGTTTACAGAGTGTGTGTTCCAATACCGCCAAATTGTGCTAATTGCAGCGCAAATGGACAGTACGTGAAACACACACGGATGCATGTGTGCTTTTCATGTGCGTTACCACCCGGTCTAGTGTGACCTCAAACGAAAGAAAGATATGAGCACAATCTTCCAAAAGGTGACAAAAGGGGGGGAGGGTAAATGGGGATAATAAGAACACAATAATCAAAGAGAAAGCAGAGTATCCCCCTCTAAATTGTCCTGACCCAAAATAGTACACCGAAGTTAACGGAGATTAAATGAGTTGGAGCCCCTAATACAGGGTATAAAAGGGGTAAATGTAAATAAGGACTAGAAAAATACTTGAATATTAGTCCTTAAATATAAAAAAAAAAGGAAGGGAGCAATCTCTCCACCCACTAATAACCCAAGTGAAGGGGCAGCCCTAGAAGCACTCAGTGCTACTACCTAGTCCAATAGATAAAGTTCCCAAGGCTAGGACCCTAATCTAAATCATGGCACCATCATTTAGTATTTTTCTAGTCCTTATTTACATTTACCCTTTTTATACCCTGTATTAGAGGCTCCAACTATTTTTATAGTGTGGTTTTTGTATTTTGTATTTTAATGTATATCTAATAAAAATGATTCAATTTTTATCTCCATTTACTTCTGTTGTACCTATTTTGGGTTGGGACAATTTAGAGGGGGATACTCCGTTTTTCTTTGATTTCTAGTGTGACCTCAGCCTTACATTTAGCAAGATTGCCACACTTGATCGCATATTTCCCTAAGAGCTTGTGAGCACCTTTGTGTTATTTTGCAATGTGCAAAAGATAATGATAGAAATGTTTTCTTTGTTAAGGGCTAGGCCCCCCCTGCGTGTTTTCTCATGTGTAAACATTACCCACTAGCATGTGAGATTGGCACAGAAGTGCATTGCAATGTGGGATCTGTTTTCGGAGACCGTGCAATCACCATTTGGACAGACGGTGACACCAGCTGTTATTACCCCAAGGAGCTGATGACCATGCATTCCATTATTCCGGAGAGACCAGCAGTGACCCCATTGGTCCGCAGGACTGTATGTACTAGAATCCTAAGGGGCTCACTTTTAGGTATGTTATACCTACGGTATTAATAAGAAGGTTCCTCCATATTATATTATTATGCTATATTAATGTGAATATGGTCTTGAAGTTACCAACAGGCTTGAAGACTTACAGACCAACCGTGATGGGATTCCGAGGATATCCAGCACAATTATTACTATTATCTAAATGAACCATTTTACTGTAAAATTCTTCTCTGTAAATTTGGAATACAAATGAAGTTCTGTAAAATATACATGTGCAGGTCTCATTGCTTATTAATTTGGCTTGAAAAAGCCAAATTCCTGTTCTTTCTATTTCTTCTTCTTCCGTTTTATTCTTCTGCTTTTTGGACTTATCTCCTCCCACAGTTTTTGAGCTAGAGACATGAAATTCGGTACAGACGTGCGAGGCATATAGGAGAAGTGTGCTGTCTTCTAGCTAAGGAATCGCGGAAGCGTTACGGCGTTATCGGCGAATTTCCGGACATTTTCCCATAGACTATAATGGTAACAATCCTCAAATGTGGATATTTCAAACAGTTTGTTTCATGGTCAAAATTCAAACGGTGATACCCCAACCCCCCAACAGACCCAGTACACCACCTACTGACCTACCTTTCCATTCCCATGGAAGCCATATTTAAAGGGTAACTATAGTCAAAAAACAAATTTAGATTTATCTTCAATAAAAGATAGTTTTATGGTTAAACAAAAGACTACCCCTCAACCAGACCCAGAACACACACCTACTGATCTACTTATCCATTACTGTGGCAGAGATACTTAAAGGGTAACTAAAGTCAAAAAACTAATTTAGATTTATCCTCAATAAAAGATAGTTTTATGGTTGTAAACACAAAAAAGACATACCCTCTCAACCAGACCCATGTACACACTCCTACTAACTCTATATCCATTACAATGGCAGCCATACTGAAAGAGTAACTAAAGTCAAAAAACTAATTTAGATTTATCCTCATAAAAGATAGTTTTATGGTTTTAAACAAAAGACATACCCACTCAACCGACCCAGGAACACCACACCTACTGATCTACTTATCCATTACTGTGGCAGCCATACTGAAAGGGTAACTAAAGTCAAAAAAAAATAATTTAGATTTATCCTCAATAAAAGATATGTTATGGTTGTAAACACAAAAAAAGACATACCCCCTCAACCAGATTCAGGTTCGCACACCTACTGATTACTTATCCATTACTGTGGCAGCCATACTTAAAGGGTAACTAAGTCAGAAATAAATAATTTTGATCAATAATTAAAAAGTTTGTTTTTTTTTAACTTGCAACCTGATCCATGACACACACCTATTGACCTACCCTCCATTACTGTTGCAACCAAACTGTTTTGACCATCATCAAAACAGTTGTTTTTTTTACTTCCAACCTGATCCAGGTACACACGCCTCCTCATCTACCCTTCCATTTTCAGGCAGCCATATTTAAAGGGTAACTATAGTCAAAAATTTTAACTATTCATCAACAAAGTTTTTTTTTTAACCCCCAACTTACCCAGGTACACACTACTGACCTACCTTTCATTACTGTGGCAGCCATACTTAAAGGGTAACTAAATTCAAAAAAACGAATTTTGACCAATCATAAAAAAGTTTGTTTTTACCCCCCAACATGATCCAGGTACACACGCCTCCTCACCTACCCTTCCATTTTCATGGCAGCCATATTTAAAGGGTAACTATAGTCACAAATTGAAACTATTCATCAACAAGTTTTTTTTAACCCCAACCTTACCCAGGTACACACTACTGACTACCCCTCCATTTCTGTGGCAGACAAAGCAAAAAATAAATTCTATCAATAATCTGACACAGTTACATACACCAACTGAGGTACCTATTCATTCATGTGGCAATCATATTTAAAGAGTAAGTATAGTTAAAAAAACACATTTTGACCAATCATCAAAAAAAGTTAGTCTTTTATCCCCCAACCTGACATGAGTACACATACCAAGACCAACCTTTAATTCATGTGACAGCCATATTCAAAGGGCAAGTAAAAACAACAATGTCCTCATCATTATTGAGTTTTAAAATCTGCAGCACAAAACACACACATTCCCTTCCAAAAATGCGGCATTTCAAGCCAAATCAAAGTTTAAACTTAAAACTTTCTTTTTCTAATTATATCTTACTGTACTTTAAGATATAAAACCTAAACCAAAAAGGCGGTAGGAGCCTCTGACAGTGTATCTTTCTATTGCATGCTAACACGTGCTAAGTTCAAGTCAAGCACTTTATTGTCATTGTGTAACACAATGAAATTACTTTCATGTGTCATGAAGAAAAAGCCAGGAGAGCTGGAAGTCACAAGTTTACAAGCTCTTATATTTACATGTAAAGTTAAGTTCCAATTGTTACAGTCTAGTTCTCCTTTATACTTCTAGTTCTCTAAATATAGCATATATCACACTACTGGGGTTTGTCTATAAGTTATCGCTGATGCTCTTAAGATGCCTGGTCCACTCCTCCTGGTTATATTTGAACAGTACACAAAATGTTATCAGATCTTGTCTGTAGAGTGTATAGTTCAACATGCAGGGTAAAGCCTTTGTTTACAAAGACACGTGGACTTTATATCAGCAAATAGGCAGGTGTCAACAAGACAGGTGTTTACATTTGTAATCTCTGCAATGATTCATGAATGATCTTTCAGGCGTGTGGGCAGTGTAATAGAACTGTGAACCTACAGGAACGGATATGTAAGGGGTGACCCAGGAATTTCTTTTCTTTTCAGTTGCATTATAACTATTCTGTTCAGTGTCAGCATTTCCTCTTAATCTTTTGTGAATTTAAGAGCAGAATGGATCAGTTTGCATTAAAGGGGAAGTTCAGTGTAAATACATGTACTTTTGAGAAAACAGACTAGTATTTTTCCATCCATGACCTTAATCTGCCCATTCAGCATTTTGTCTGTGTATAAATAAATGCAACCGAAATACTGACTTCCTGTTTGCAGGACCCCTAGTAGAGACCATTATGGTCTTGACCTTGACCCAGTGTCTGGGTGGATTCAGTTGCTCAGTAGAGATCTGAGCATGTTTGACCCATCCCAACAGCCAATCAGTAGAAATGACTGTTAGGAACATTCCAGGTAGAGTGCATTCGGAAGAAGGACTGTTACAGAACTTGAAATGGCAGCTCACTAATGTCAACAGCAGGGAACAGCAAAGGGTATAATTTTTTTGGAAGAGAATATGTAGAATAACTATGTATGGATAATATAAACTAAGAATTTTGAAAATAATGATATTTTCCACTGAACTTTCCTTTATACAATAAAACACAGAAGAGCAACAGAATATCAACATTTGTATGGGGATAACAAGGCTTCTATTGGTTTAAAAATGACACCATGGGGTTTACCATGTGTTATATGTCACTATATAGCACACCATATTTCAATGAGAAGTTATACATACAATCTATTACAACAAAGAAAAAAACCTTTAATATTATTAGTTGTTATTCTTACAATATTAGTGTCCACTATAAATTTAAAATAAAAAAAACCTTCCAGATACACCGTACACTTGTTTCTTTTTGACTCAACAAGGAAGGGAAATAACTATTCTACTAATAAATACACAGGGAGATTCAATAAAAGTTCTATTGTTTAAAATGGTGCTAATTTTGCCCCAACCAATCAGATGTTAGCTTTCAAATGGTAACTAAGATCTGATTGGTTGGGGCAAAATTAGAACCATTTTAAACGATAAGAACTTTTCAAACAAACTTACTGCAGCTGCTCGGGTGGGAACGTTGTCCATCAAATCAGGCCGGCGCTCCTACAAACCTCCGTCAAGTACCGTCTCCCTCACGGCCGGAATACATACGTTCAAGAGCAAAACCCAAAGGGGTAGAAAGGAGGCGGGCAGCCGGTCTTCAATAAAAAACTCTTCAATTGTTTATTGGGAATCATTTAAAACCATACATAAGTAGCCATCACTACACATAGTTGCAAACTAACAAACAAAGCATGTGAACACTCCAGGCTCTGCCCAACGCGTTTCGTGGCCAATAGCCACTTCCTCAGGGGTGGACCGCTGCCCGCCTCCTTTCTACCCCTTGGGTTTTGCTCTTGAACGTATAGATAAGAACTTTTATTGAATCTCCCTGATAGTGATTTATTTTTTAAGTCTTAGTTGTGATTGTAGAACTGACCTTGTCACACAGATCCTAATAACTGGTACATTTCGTTATCCATAATTGCGGCCATATCAAACGCACTCTTAATTCAGCACAAAGAAATAAATAATTCTGTTTTATATCAATCATTTTATAACTATTAATGGAATTAAAATATCTCCAGCTTGGCAGTTACAATTGTAACTGATTCTGTTGGCTTGGAAATTCCCCAAAAATGATATTAATTAATAATAAAATTATAAAAATAAAGCTCAGAGGGCCCCACTTATTTATGAATATGGCTTCGCAACATATTGTGATGCTACTATGGAATCTGAAATAACTATTCATGTATCTGGAGTAAAGGACCCAGATGCAGTCTCATAACATAAAAAGCACATGCCTTCAACAATCAAAACTGTGAGCCTTTATACATACAATTACACTAAAATGTCCCCTAATACTAATTCACCTTACTCCCTGGTAGCTAGTCAAAAGCACAAACAAGGGACGTCCCCCTAGTAGTAGCTAGTAGCCCCCACTATGACTTCCAATTCCAATAAAGATAAAGCTTCTTTAGAGTAATGCTTTGAGTTAACCTCCAACAATAATCTCCTTACTAGATGTGGTGTATTTACACGAGGCTTCAGAACACCAAACTCAGTTACTCTTAATGAATGTAACAAACAGTTATTTTCCAGGTGTCTCCTCCGGATTACGAGTATTTAGAGCACCCCCCAGCACATACAGTTGAGAGGCTCCGGGAGCATAGAGATATCTTTTCCCGGACTTTTACTATATAGTTATCACCATTATCCGACTTTCCTTGCTTCTTGGTGACCTTGGGCTTAAAGTTTGGTTCTTGAAGACTTTCGCTAGTCATCCGACTGGCTTTCTCAATTCAGAATGACTTGTACAAGAATCTGTTGGCAATTAAGTACCTTGAAAGTCTCAACTAGCATATAACAGCCAGGTGTTAGGGACCTTCTGAATGCAGGTGTGACTGCATTGGGCTAAGAGGGGTTATTGAAACTGCCCAGGGTAAGCTGTCAAAACAGCATTGTACATGGCAGACAGTTGGTGTCGAAACCCCCCACCTCTATTCAGGCGGTTTCTTTATTTTCACATAAATGGCCTCCATGACATCTCTCTTGACATCTTCAAGAAACAAATTTTATGTCCAGTTTATCTAACTGAATACAACAGATATACCATGACCTGGATGGATGAATATTACAGATATACCAGACTGGATGGATGATATTACAGATATACCATGACCTGGATGGATGAATATTACAGATATACCATGACCTGATGAATGAATATTACAGATATACCATGGGACTGGAGAATGAATATTACAGATATACCGTGACCTGGATGGATGAATATTACAGCATAGTACCGTGACCTGGATGATGAAATTCTGTAATATTCATTCATCCAGGTCATGGTATATCTGTAATGTTCATTCATCCAGGTTACGGTATATCTGTAATATTCATTCATCCAGGTCATGGTATATCTGTAATATTCATTCATCCTGGTCATGGTATATCTGTAATATTCATTCATCCTGGTCATGGTATATCTGTAATATTCATTCATCCAGGTCACGGTATATCTGTAATATTCATCCATCCAGGTCATGGTATATCTGTAATATTCATCCATCCAGGTCATGGTATATCTGTTGTATTCAGTTAGATAAACTGGACATAAAATTTGTTTCTTGAAGATGTCAAGAGAGATGTCATGGAGGCCATTTATGTGAAAATAAAGAAACCAAGCCTGAATAGAGGTGGGGGGTTCGACACCAACTGTCTGCCATGTACAATGCTGTTTTGACAGCTTACCCTGGGCAGTTTCAATAACACCTCTTAGCCTCAATGCAGTCACACCTTGCATTCAGAAGGTCCCTAACACCTGGCTGTTATATGCTAGTTGAGACTTTCAAGGGTACTTAATTGCCAACAGATTCTTGTACAAGTCATTCTGAATTGAGAAAGCCAGTCGGATGACTAGCGAAATGTCTTCAAGAACCAAACTTTAAGCCCAAGGTCACCAAGAAGCAAGGAAAGTCCGGATAATGGTGATAACTATATAGTAAAAGTCCCGGGAAAATATCTCTATGCTCCCGGAGCCTCTCAACTGTATGTGCTGGGGGGTGCTCTAAATACTCGTAATCCGGAGGAGACACCTGGAAAATAACTGTTTGTTACATTCATTAAGAGTAACTGAGTTTGGTGTTCTGAAGCCTCGTGTAAATACACCACATCTAGTAAGGATGATTATTGTTGGAGGTTAACTCAAAGCATTACTCTAAAGAAGCTTTATCTTTATTGGAATTTGGAAGTCATAGTGGGGGCTACTAGCTACTACTAGGGGGACGTCCCTTGTTTGTGCTTTTGACTAGCTACCAGGGGAGTAAGGGTGAATTAGTATTAGGGGACATTTTAGTGTAATTGTATGTAAATAAAGGCTCACAGTTTTGATTGTTGAAGGCAATGTGCTTTTTATGTTATAGGAGACTGCAATCTGGGTCCTTTACTCAGATACATGAATAGTTATTTCAGATTCCATAGTAGCATCACAATATGTTGCGAAGCCATATTCATAAATAAGTGGGGCCCTCTGAGCTTATTATTTTTATAATTTTATTATTAATTAATTATCATTTTTGGGGAATTTCCAAGCCAACAGAATCAGTTACAATTGTAACTGCCAAGCTGGAGATATTTTAATTCCATTAATAGTTATAAAATGATTGATATAAAACAGAATTATTTATTTCTTTGTGCTGAATTAAGAGTGCGTTTGATATGGCCGCAATTATGGATAACGAAATGTACCAGTTATTAGGATCTGTGTGACAAGGTCAGTTCTACAATCACAACTAAAGACTTAAAAAATAAATCACTATCAGGGAGATTCAATAAAAGTTCTTATCTATACGTTCAAGAGCAAAACCCAAAGGGGTAGAAAGGAGGCGGGCAGCCGGTCCACCCCTGAGGAAGTGGCTATTGGCCACGAAACGCGTTGGGCAGAGCCTGGAGTGTTCACATGCTTTTGTTTGTTAGTTTGCAACTATGTGTAGTGATGGCTACTTATGTATGGTTTTAAATGATTCCCAATAAACAATTGAAGAGTTTTTTATTGAAGACCGGCTGCCCGCCTCCTTTCTACCCCTTTGGGTTTTGCTCTTGAACGTATGTATTCCGGCCGTGAGGGAGATGGTACTTGACGGAGGTTTGTAGGAGCGCCGGCCTGATTTGATGGACAACGTTCCCACCCGAGCAGCTGCAGTAAGTTTGTTTGAAAAGTTCTTATCGTTTAAAATGGTTCTAATTTTGCCCCAACCAATCAGATCTTAGTTACCATTTGAAAGCTAACATCTGATTGGTTGGGGCAAAATTAGCACCATTTTAAACAATAGGAACTTTTATTGAATCTCCCTGTGTATTTAGTAGTAGAATAGTTAATTTCCCTTCCTTGTTGAGTCAAAAAGAAACAAGTGTACGGTGTATCTGGAAGGTTTTTTTATTTTAAATTTATAGTGGACACTAATATTGTAAGAATAACAACTAATAATATTAAAGAGTTTTTCTTTTGTTGTAATAGATTTGTATGTATAACTTCTCATTGAAATATGGTGTGGCTATGAATAGTGACATATAACACATGGTAAACCCCATGGGTGCATTTTTTAAACCAATAGAAGCCTTGTTATCCCCATACAAATGTTGATATTCTGTTGCTCTTCTGTGTTTTATTGTATTAAAGGGAAAGTTCAGTGGAAAATATCATTATTTTCAAAATTCTTAGTTTATATTATCCATACATAGTTATTCTACATATTCTCTTCCAAAAAAATTATACCCTTTGCTGTTCCCTGCTGTTGACATTAGTGAGCTGCCATTTCAAGTTCTGTAACAGTCCTTCTTCCCAGAATGCACTCTACCTTGGAATGTTCCTAACAGTCATTTCTACTGATTGGCTGTTGGGATGGGTCAAACATGCTCAGATCTCTACTGAGCAACTGAATCCACCCAGACACTGGGTCAAGGTCAAGACCATAATGGTCTCTACTAGGGGTCCTGCAAACAGGAAGTCAGTATTTCGGTTGCATTTATTTATACACAGACAAAATGCTGAATGGGCAGATTAAGGTCATTAGGATGGAAAAATACTAGTCTGTTTTCTCAAAAGTACATGTATTTACACTGAACTTCCCCTTTAAATGCAAACTGATCCATTCTGCTCTTAAATTCACAAAAGATTAAGAGGAAATGCTGACACTGAACAGAATAGTTATAATGCAACTGAAAAGAAAAGAAATTCCTGGGTCACCCCTTACATATCCGTTCCTGTGAGGTTCACAGTTCTATTACACTGCCCACACGCCTGAAAGATCATTCATGAATCATTGCAGAGATTACAAATGTAAACACCTGTCTTGTTGACACCTGCCTATTTGCTGATATAAAGTCCACGTGTCTTTGTAAACAAAGAGCTTTACCCTGCATGTTGAACTATACACTCTACAGACAAGAGCTGAATATACATTTTGTGTACTGTTCAAATATAACCAGGAGGAGTGGACCAGGCATCTTAAAGAGCATCAAGCGATAACTTATAGACAAACCCCAGTAGTGTGATATATGCTATATTTAGAGAACTAGAAGTATAAAGGAGAACTAGACTGTAACAATTGGAACTTAACTTTACATGTAAAATATAAGGAGCTTGTAAACTTGTGACTTCCAGCTCTCCTGGCTTTTTCTTCATTAGCACATGAAAAGTAATTTCATTGTGTTACACAATGACAATAAAGTGCTTGAACTTGAACTTGAACTTAGCACGTGTTAGCATGCAATAGAAAGATACACTGTCAGAGGCTCCTACCGCCTTTTTAGGTTTAGGTTTTATATCTTAAAGTACAGTAAGATATAATTAGAAAAAGAAAGTTTAAGTTTAAACTTTGAATTTGGCTTGAAATGCCGCATTTTGGAAGGGAATGTGTGTGTTTGTGCTGCAGATTTTAAAACTCAATAATGATGAGGACATTGTTGTTTTTACTTGCCCTTTGAATATGGCTGTCACATGAATTAAAGGTTGGTCAATTGGTATGTGTACTCATGTCAGGTTGGGGGATAAAAGACTAACTTTTTTTGATGATTGGTCAAAATGTGTTTTTTTAACTATACTTACTCTTTAAATATGATTGCCACATGAATGAATAGGTACCTCAGTTGGTGTATGTAACTGTGTCAGATTATTGATCAGAATTTATTTTTTGCTTTGTCTGCCACAGAAATGGAGGGGTAGGTCAGTAGTGTGTACCTGGGTAAGGTTGGGGTTAAAAAAAACTTTGTTGATGAATAGTTTCAATTTGTGACTATAGTTACCCTTTAAATATGGCTGCCATGAAAATGGAAGGGTAGGTGAGGAGGCGTGTGTACCTGGATCATGTTGGGGGTTAAAAAAACAAACTTTTTTGATGATTGGTCAAAATTCGTTTTTTTGAATTTAGTTACCCTTTAAGTATGGCTGCCACAGTAATGAAAGGGTAGGTCAGTAGTGTGTACCTGGGTAAGGTTGGGGGTTAAAAAAAACTTTGTTGATGAATAGTTAAAATTTTTGACTATAGTTACCCTTTAAATATGGCTGCCATGAAAATGGAAGGGTAGATGAGGAGGCGTGTGTACCTGGATCAGGTTGGAAGTTAAAAAAACAAACTGTTTTGATGATGGTCAAAACAGTTTGGTTGCAACAGTAATGGAGGGGTAGGTCAATAGGTGTGTGTACATGGATCAGGTTGCAAGTTAAAAAAAAACAAACTTTTTAAATTATTGATCAAAATTATTTATTTCTGACTTTAGTTACCCTTTAAGTATGGCTGCCACAGTAATGGATAAGTAAATCAGTAGGTGTGCGAACCTGAATCTGGTTGAGGGGGTATGTCTTTTTTTGTGTTTACAACCATAAAACTATCTTTTATTGAGGATAAATCTAAATTAGTTTTTTTGACTTTAGTTACCCTTTCAGTATGGCTGCCACAGTAATGGATAAGTAGATCAGTAGGTGTGTGTTCCTGGGTCTGGTTGAGGGGGTATGTCTTTTGTTTAAAACCATAAAACTATCTTTTATTGAGGATAAATCTAAATTAGTTTTTTTGACTTTAGTTACTCTTTCAGTATGGCTGCCATTGTAATGGATAAGTAGATTAGTAGGAGTGTGTACATGGGTCTGGTTGAGAGGGTATGTCTTTTTTGTGTTTACAACCATAAAACTATCTTTTATTGAGGATAAATCTAAATTAGTTTTTTGACTTTAGTTACCCTTTAAGTATGGCTGCCACAGTAATGGATAAGTAGATCAGTAGGTGTGTGTTCATGGGTCTGGTTGAGGGGGTATGTCTTTTGTTTAAAACCATAAAACTATCTTTTATTGAAGATAAATCTAAATTTGTTTTTTTGACTATAGTTACCCTTTAAATATGGCTTCCATGGGAATGGAAAGGTAGGTCAGTAGGTGGTGTAGCTGGGTCTGTTTGGGGGGTTGGGGGTATCACCGTTTGAATTTATGACCATGAAACAAACTGTTTTGAAATATCCACATTTGAGGATTGTTACCATTATAGTCTATGGGAAAAAATGTCCGGAAATTCGCCGATAACGCCGTAACGCTTCCGCGGATTCCTTAGCTAGAAGACAGCACACTTCTCCTATATGCCTCGCACGTCTGTACCGAATTTCATGTCTCTAGCTCAAAAACTGTGGGAGGAGATAAGGTCCAAAAAAGCAGAAGAATAAAACGGAAGAAGAAGAAATAGAAAGAACAGGAATTTGGCTTTTTCAAGCCAAATTAATAAGCAATGAGACCTGCACATGTATATTTTACAGAACTTCATTTGTATTCCAAATTTACAGAGAGAGAATTTTACAGTAAAATGGTTCATTTAGATAATAATGTAATAATTGTGCTGGATATCCTCGGAATCCCATCACGGTTGGTCTGTAAGTCTTCAAGCCTGTTGGTAACTTCAAGACCATATTCACATTAATATAGCAATAAATAAATAAATATGGAGGAACCTTCTTATTAATACCGTAGGGTAAACATACCTAAAAGTGAGCCCCTTAGGATTTCTAGTACATACAGTCCTGCGGACCAATGGGGTCACTGCTGGTCTCTCCGGAATAATGGAATGCATGGTCATCAGCTCCTTGGGGTAATAACAGCTGGTGTCACCGTCTGTCCAAATGGTGATTGCACGGTCTCCGAAAACAGATCCCACATTGCAATGCACTTCTGTGCCAATCTCACATGCTAGTGGGTAATGTTTATACACATGAGAAAACACGCAGGGGGGGCCTAGCCCTTAACAAAGAAAACATTTCTATCATTATCTTTTGCACATTGCAAAATAACAACAAAGGTGCTCACAAGCTCTTAGGGAAATAATGCGATCAAGTGTGGCAATCTTGCTAAATGTAAGGCTGAGGTCACACTAGAAATCAAAGAAAAAACGGAGTATCCCCCTCTAAATTGTCCCAACCCAAAATAGGTACAACGAAGTAAATGGAGATAAAAATTGAATCATTTTTATTAGATATACATTAAAATACAAAATACAAAAAACCACACTATAAAAATGAGTTGGAGCCTCTAAATACAGGGTATAAAAAGGGGTAAATGTAAATAAGGACTAGAAAAATACTAAATGATGGTGCCATGATTTAGATTAGGGTCCTAGCCTTGGGAACTTTATCTATTGGACTAGGTAGTAGCACTGAGTGCTTCTAGGGCTGCCCCCTTCACTTGGGTTATTAGTGGGTGGAGAGATTGCTCCCATTCCTTTTTTTTTATATTTAAGGACTAATATTCAAGTATTTTTCTAGTCCTTATTTACATTTACCCCTTTTTATACCCTGTATTAAGGGGCTCCAACTCATTTTAATCTCCGTTAACTTCGGTGTACCTATTTTGGGTCAGGACAATTTAGAGGGGGATACTCTGCTTTCTCTTTGATTTATTGTGTATCTTATTATCCCCATTTATCCTCCCCCCCTTTTGTCACCTTTTGGAAGATTGTGCATCATATCTTTCTTTCGTTTGAGGTCACACTAGACCGGGTGGTAACGCACATGAAAAGCACACATGCATCCGTGTGTGTTTCACGTACTGTCCATTTGCGCTGCAATTAGCACAATTTGGCGGTATTGGAACACACACTCTGTAAACGGATTGCAGCCCGGCAATGGGGCCACTCCCACAAAACGCGATCATAGACACCTAACAAACGCACTAGTGTGGCCTAGCCCGTAAGGGTCACTATACTTCATGCAGTTATTTTATTTCCCCCTGACTCTGCCCCAGTCATTATCACAGTGAATGAAGATGGGGGTGGAGAGTTGGCAGTTGGAGCACAAATACAGCGTTCCTTTAAATTACGGAGAAGTATGTAAAACTTTATAAAAAATAAAATTAAAAAAAAACAACAACAGATCTCGAGGAGACAGAAGATTAACTTAGAAAAACAAGAAAAGATGAAAGGGCAGAAAATAACAATTACTTCTCCTTTGCCCCTAACACTGCTCTACGCACACACCTGCTTAGTGCTTTCAAACAAATCCTTAGTTGCCCAGTAAAACGTGACTGTTCAGTGACTTTCCCTGACTTCATCCATAAAAATTAGAGATAAACATGACTTTATGGAATCATCCGGTGATTGTTCTATTATGGAACTTAATCTAAACCAACTTCATCAGCCAGAAAGTTAATGCTGTCCCTCTACCGTAGAATCCCACCATGGCGAATGGTCACTCCTTTGGAAGTGAAGTCTTACTTGCTATTGCTTGCAGCAAACCCTCCAGTGGCAAGTCTGCTTTAACGCTTCCTTTAGTTTGGAAATGCCCAACACTAAAAGGACCGATTGCACGAAGGTGAACGAATACATCAGAATAATACTTATCCAAAATGCGAAGCATAGCGTAACAAAGACGTAAAAAGAATTCACCAGCATAACCACGAAAATGATGATGTAGAGAAACAGAAGCCGGGTCATCATCCACACGGCGCCGTGATGAGCTGTCAGGCTGTCACTGCTAGAAGTACAACTGTACCGCTCCATTTTACGGTAATGCAGAAAGAGAGACAATGCGGTCAAGAACGTTGTGATAATGACTGTCACCATGGGCACACACATGGCAATGAAGGCAACGCTCAGGAATCCCAGACTGATGACATTTGCCCCTGAGTCATTGAAGGATGAGATGGATGAGATGTTTTCTGAAGAACTATCGTAAATAACACTTGGCAGCAAAGTAAGAAAGCTGCAGCCTAAAGACATCAATTTTGCGAAGAAGATGAACCATGGGACAATGGTGCTGATCTTCATCTTGATCCACACAAAAAGGCTGGAGGTGAAATGAATGATCTTTATAAAGTAGAAGACACATAGGCAGGTGGTCAGCCAACAGGAGGAAATCATCCCATACATGGTTAGAGCAAGCATGATTCTCTTGACGTAAAAGTCTGTGTATAATTGAGGCCACAGTAGGCTGATGACTAAGTTTGCAGAAGAAATAAGAGCAAAACAAACGTTCGAGATGCTCAGCGCTACTAATATTTTAGTGCTGGAGCTCATATTTTTGCATTTAAAAGAATCCAGCAGAAGAACAACTGCAATGTAACCATTTGTAAATGCTCCAGCAAGGGCCTCAAGAGTTGGTATAAAAAGACAAATTAAAGAGTCTGGGTTGCTTGCAGTAAGATCCATGGTAGGTCTAGTAATGGTAGGTCCAGTTATGGTAGGTCTAGTTATGGTCTAATTTAAGGGTTTCCTCAGTCTCTCTAATTTCCAAGTTTGTCCAGGTTACCTGTGATGTGTCATTAGGAAAATCCCCTTAAAATGGAAAATGGAACATTGCCTAGTGTATTTTGAAAGTCCCATTAGAATGTAAGGTTTTTGGGTGTGTGGAGGGTTGTCTGTAAATGTCCCTACCCTTCTATGTGTCCATTATTATGGTCTCGCGGACGGACCTGCAACTTTAACAGTGTTTAAAGCTGATAACATTTCGGTTGTCTTATACAAACATGTACACGTCATCTGGCAATCACAATTTTTCAATTACTCAAGCCTGTATACATACAAACGTCTAAAGATAGCCATTCACTTTTAATTGAGTTTTTACAATCCCATTCAGAGACCATATGTTGATAACATCACCATTAGCAGCAAAACCCAAGCAAACAAGATCTCACACATGTTACATAATGGACATCTATTTGGTTTTCGAGTTCGCACTGTTCAAATATTATTTTAATGCCCTCCATGTGTTGGTTCTGTAATACATAAACATGATAATGTAAACAGTGTAGTTAGAGACCAATTATTTTTATACATGCGGACAATACCTCTGCTAGATTGTTTTTTAAGGTTTTAATTATACAGATGAGTTAACACTTCCTTCTAAATTGATAAGAGCAATAGATTTCTAATGCATATTTACTGATAGTGTGTTAATCTCGACTTCCTGAATTCGTTAATCTCATGTATGTCTGTTCCCAAATGATGAATACCTGAACCATCTGGGCCTGTTTTTCAGGCAACAAATGTCGTTGGGATGCTGAGATTAATCATGTTGTCTTCTTTTTATTAACTTAAAGGGTAACTGTGATCCAAAAATGAAAGGTAAATTGACAGGGGAAAAAAATGTACACACCTTACATACTCCCTGCTGTGGGCTGTGCTGTTCCCCCTGCCCTTCAGTCCTTCTTCAGTCACTGTAACTTAATCTCTTCCTGGTTTCCTCTGCTTTCTCCTGTACTGAGCATGTGCCAACCGCAGATTAGAAGGAGGAACTAACTAGTATTTGACCGCAGATTCAGAACCTCCCACCAACTAAATTTCTAATCAGTGATTTCTTCATATCTTGGACTGCGCAGCAGGTAGAATGGTGGATGATAGCTCATTTTATAGGTAGGAACCTGACCTTTTATTTACAATTAACTTGTTTGGAGACTAAAGTTCTCTTTTAACAGTGCTTTAAAAAAAAAAGAACTAAAGGGTTGATTCTGTATACCAATCACTCTGCAGACTGTCCCCTCTTCTAATGCAATAAAGCTATAGCCACTACCGGTGTGTTACAATCCCATTGAAAAGGTTCTGCTAAAATGTTGCCAGAACTGTATTGCAGTGCTTTTTCCGTGTGCATCTGATCTTAAAGCAGTGGTGTACTACTATCATGTGACTCTTCCCCTAACCTGCCCCAGCTCCCCCCACTCCCACCCTCTGCCTGCCACAATCTCTCCTACCCCTGTACCCAACTCTGCCCCTCTGGGCAGACCCATAGGCATTCATGTCTCAATGCTTCACTATTACAGCATTTTAGACATCAGATAGTGGAGACAGGAATTTCTGAAGTAGTTGAAACCACCAATTCTTCTATTTTCCTTATTTGATTCTACAGTTGGTGTCTATAGTCCATATAGTGTTACTACTATTGCATGTACGTACATTTTCATTGATGCTATTGGTCTGTATAGGACTAAATATTCTTATCTTGCTTTTTAACATGTACAGGAAGGTAAGATTGAACAGGTGATTAGATTTTTGATCTCTTACTACATGTAGCCCCTTGAAACTTTCCCTAAGTATTCACCTATTGCCCTTCCCCATGCTGGATCTTGACAATACAGTGATGTATGGTTTCTTCTCTCACCATGCTGGACAATTAAAGCAACTTGTTCTAGAAACCAACAATACATTCTGTACCAGCTCAAAGTCATGGCCTTCCAGTGACAGTAAAGATACTGTGCATGGTTCCAAATCTGACCCATGCTGGAACTTGCTATTAGAGATGGCCGAACTCCATAAAGTTCGGTCCTTTTTTGAACTTTCGAACTTCAGTAAAAGTTCGAAAGTTCAAATTCGGACCCATTAAAGTCAATGGGAGAGTGATAGTTCGAAAAGTCCGGGTGATTTACAGCTAAACTAACAATGGTAACTTACTGTAAATGGCTGTGGCACCTGGGAAATGGTCTGGGGAACATGTCACTATCACCAAAACTCTTAAAACACTTCTTTAACACGAGCGGGCATTTGCAGGTTTTGCACAAGCTACATTCGAGGGTTACGGCTAATTTGAGGCTTACCGAACGATACTTTCGAGGGTTAGCGAAAATAGAACCATAAATTCGAGGGTTACCGAAATCGAACAATTCTTTCGAGGG
>JAACNH010000905.1:44970-59970 GCA_019447015.1 Hymenochirus boettgeri | reverse complement strand
CTTGTTAACTGATACTAAACTATAAATGGACCAAGATCTCTTTTCCCATGAGGTTGAAATCTTGAAAAGTCAGAAAAACTTGCCACATGGGTAGGTTATTATGCAGAGCCATTCTGATTGGTGAACATCTACATAGACTGCATACATAAGAGACGTGGATCTTCCCACTTTAGGAGGCCAGGAATCAATGGCAGCCTCCATAAGCTCCCAAAAAATTGAGGACCACAGTTCATCTTTAAGATTGAATATACTGTACAAAGAAACATGGGACATATCAACAAATAGATGGTACAATGATAGTTGAGAAAATACTAGTTTCCAGTAATAGGCATTTTTAAAAACTATTTATTTCAGTATTGAATACATTTTTACACTAAAAAATTTAATTTTCAAAAATTGTACCTTTAGATACAGAAAGATTAAATCATCATTTGAAATCACAGCATTTACAGGGAAAGACCTGTCACTCCAGATGCAGAAATTATACTGTGGCCCCTCCCTGACCTCTTTGTGTGCCTGCCTACTAGCACACTTTCTGCAACAATTAAGAGAATCAGCAGAGAAAAGAAGGCAGGGGGTAGGGGGTGTGTGTGTAAGCAGAGCAGTGTCTATGGTGAGGATGTGCAGATTTTATAAGTGTCGCAGACACTACAAGGAGGCAGTGAGTAAGGGAGGGTGGGGGAATTAGGAGCACTCACTAAATATTAATAGATAACTATGTGAGTACCACCATTTTACTTCTTTCAAATTGTAGTTTCAGATAATGTAAAGTTGTTTGAGTGAGTATAGTGACCCTTTAAAAGCTTATGTATTTCTGCTGTATTTCTGCTGTTTCAATATATACTAACTATATATTAAATGCCTGGTAAATATATATGTTAAAGTCTGCACACTGCCCACGGTGCATTGCATTCCTGTATTAAAAATAAATACATCCATATTGTATACTGTATACAATAAATCAGATAAGAATAAAGCCTGCATACGTGCTCACCCAAAGTATCTCCAGTTCTTTTCTAGTCCCTAACTCAGTGTTTCTCAACCTTTTTATCTGTAGGGGACCCCTTGAAACAATTTTCATGTCTCGGGGACCCCTACATAAAATAATGATTATTATATTATTATTTATTTTTGTCAGTAATCAAATCATCAAAATACATAATTTATACAAATATAAATGATAAATCTATAAATATATCTCTATTAAAAAATGCAATGAATTCACCACAGGGTGGGAACCCTTACATAATAACATTACTTCTTTTTAATTTATCTCTCAGACATCAATACACCAAACATAATTCATACAGAACATTGATAAATATATGGAAAATATATCTGTATTTATCTAAATGGTGGATCCATACAATTTCTGTCAATCTCTTGAGGACCCCCATGCAACCTCTCAGGGACCTCTAGTGGTCCCCGGACCCCCGGTTGAGAAACACTGCCCTAACTTGATGTATACTGTATACACCTATTCACTGTCTACTGCTTTACAAGAAACCCATTGACTCTCCAAAGCTTTACTCTTATTGTACCTAAACATAGAATCAAACACTCTCTAGAGATAAAATATATTAGTGACAAATTATTTGCTGAGCAGAACTGGGAACTTTCCTATATTATTTTTTACAGCCAACAGAACAATTGTACATCGTCATCAAAGGTTTCTTCAGCTTAGGGTTTCCTAGAATTAGAATGACCGATGCCACCAATGGGAATGAATACAGTATCATCAAAATCGTAAAAAATGCAAAATTTGTTGAAGTAAAAATTTTAAGAGTGTACAGAAGTGATGCCACCAATATGGCTGTGTATAGAATTAGAAGACGAATCATGGTCCAGACAACACTCTGATGAGCTGCTGAATTGCTAGATGTCCCCATGTTCTTCTTCATTCTTCGAATGTGCAAATAAAGTGACCCGGCAGTTACAAATGTGATTACTAACATAGTCAGTAAAGGAACAAACAAACCAATGATATAAATACTCATGTAATGAATTGGGATGACATTTGGTCTTGATGTTACATTGAGTGTCTGGAAGTAATCCAGTGAATAGTTGTAATAGAATTCCTTGATAACAGATGGAATCCTGGTTAGTAAACTGCAGCCCAATGCCACCACTTCTGAGAGGACTATAAGCCACGGAACAACGACATTGATCTTCATCTTCATCCAACCTAGTGGTCCAGAGCTGAAATTGATTATCTTAATGAAGTAGAAGAGACAAAGACAAACAGTGATCCACACAGAGGAACTTATTCCAAAAATTTGTAGAGTCATGAAGATGCCCATAATATTAATGTCTGTATTAATGTCGGGCCACATATTAATAGTCAATAAGAAGACACCATTGAGAAGAGCACAGTAAACATTAGACACGCACAGTGCAACTATCAGTTTATCACTGGTGCTCAGATTTGCTTTCTTGAAATAATCATATAGAGGTACAGAGGCGATATAAACATTGGTGAGCAGTCCAGCAAAGGATTCTGAGATTAATAGGAAAGTAAATATATTAATTAGTCTTCCAGCTTGGAGATCCATGTGTAATATTAATTACTGTCCGGCTACTACACAGGATTTATCTTGTTCCTTCAGAAAATGACGTCCCACTGTACAGATCACCCACTACAGTCACTGTCAATGTCACACAGGTGATGGGGTTTTATTTATAATTCTTTGTTGTGAACCATCAATTATTTTTGTACATGCAAAGCTTATAGGGATCCATTACAGCAAAGTTATATTTCCCCATCACATTCAAATACTTTATGTAAATAATTGAAGCTTCAAATAAGATAACATAAACAAAGTAACTTTACCAGCACTGACCTAAAGGTGCAAACACACGTGCGATTGTTAAGCCACCGCTTCGGCCGACAAGTGCCCATACACAGCACAGTTATCGGCGAATAGGCGTGCATATACATCGTGTGCGTTGGTTTGGCGCACGTGTGTATGAGGCTTAACCAATACAAAGTACACCGCCAGCACAGTAAACAAAAAAAATCAAACAAACCTGGTGAACTTCAAAAATATTTCCTGGGTACTAGATGGTAAGAATGTCTACACACGTACCAAGTCCTTAACCATCATACACCACGTGTTTCCTACCAGTGCTTTATTGTCAATGTTTTAGTGTTTAATACATCTTCTTTAGGACTTCATTCGCAAAATATTGTTAAGCGCCATTAGAGAGGCATATTACGTGATGAGATGGATATCACTGAAGAATCCACCGGTTGAGTGGGAAACATCCTTTAAGATTGGAAGAAAAGAAGTTTCATCTTCAGGTTAGGAAAGGTTTCTTTACAGTGAGAACAGTGAAACTGTGGAACTGTCTTTCAGCAGATGTGGCAATGGCAAGTTCATTGAATAGCTTTAAAATGGGGCTAGATAAGTTTCTAAAACTAAATAATATTGAGAATTACTGGTATTAATACATATACTGTAGTTCTGGTTGGTACGGGGATACTATATAATATTGAGAATTACTGGTATTAATACATATACTGTAGTTCTGGTTAGTACGGGGATACTATATAATATTGAGAATTACTGGTATTAATACATATACTGTAGTTCTGGTTGGTACGGGGATACTATATAATATTGAGATTACTGGTATTAATACATATACTGTAGTTCTGGTTGGTACGGGATACTATATAATATTGAGAATTACTGGTATTAATACATATACTGTAGTTCTGGTTGTACAGGGATACTATATAATATTGAGAATTACTGGTATTATACATATACTGTAGTTCTGGTTGGTACGGGATACTAATAATATTAGAATTACTGGTATTAATACATATACTGTAGTTCTGGTTGGTACGGGGATACTATATAATATTGAGAATTACTGGTATTAATACATATCTGTAGTTCTGGTTGGTACGGGGATACTATATATATTGAGAATTACTGGATTAATACATATACTGTAGTTCTGGTTGGTACGGGATACTATATATATTGAGAATTACTGGTATTAATACATATACTGTAGTTCTGGTTGGTACGGGGATACTATATAATATTGAGAATTACTGGTATTAATACATAACTGTAGTTCTGGTTGGTACGGGGATACTATATAATATTGAGAATTCTGGTATTAATACATATACTGTAGTTCTGGTGGTACAGGGATACTATATAATATTGAGAATTACTGGTATTAATACATATACTGTAGTTCTGGTTGGTACAGGGATACTATATAATATTGAGAATTACTGGTATTAAACATATACTGTAGTTCTGGTTGGTACGGGATACTATATAATATTGAGAATTACTGGTATTAATACATATACTGTAGTTCTGGTTGGTACGGGGATACTATATAATATTGAGAATTACTGGTATTAATACATATACTGTAGTTCTGGTTGGTACGGGGATACTATAATATTGAGAATTACTGGTATTAATCAATATACTGTAGTTCTGGTTGGTACGGGATACATATAATATTGAGAATTACTGTATTAATACATATACTGTAGTTCTGGTAGTACGGGGATACTATATAATATTGAGAATTACTGGTATTAATACATATACGTGTATCTGGTTGTACGGGGATACTATTAAATATTGAGAATTACTGGTATTAATACATATACTGTAGTTCTGGTTGGTACGGGGATACTATATAATATTAGAATTACGGGTATTAATACATATCTGTAGTTCTGGTTGGTACAGGATACTATATAATATTGAGAATTACTGGTATTAATAATATACTGTAGTTTCTGGTTGGTACGGGATACTATAAATATTGAGAATTACTGGTATTAATACATATACTGTAGTTCTGTTGTAGTACGGGATACTATATAATATTGAGAATTACTGGTATTAATACATATACTGTAGTTCTGGTTAGTACGGGGATACTATATAATATTGAGAATTACTGGTATTAATACTATACTGTAGTTCTGGTTGGTACGGGGATACTATATAATATTGAAGATACTGGTATTAATACATATACTGTAGTTCTGGTGGTACGGGGATACTATATAATATTGAAATTATTGGTATAATACATATACTGTATTTCTGGTTGGTACAGGATACTATATAATATTGAGATATTCTGATATTAAATACTTACTGTAGTTCTGGTTGTACAGGGATACTATATAATATTGAGAATTACTGTATTTATACATATACTGTAGTTTGGTTGGTACGGGTAATACTATATAAAATTGAGAATTACTGGTTTTATACATATACTGTAGTTCTGGTTAGTACAGGGATACTATATAATATTGAGAATTACTGGTATTAAATTTTATTAATACATATACTTTAGTTCTATTTGGTACGGAGATACTATATAGTATGAGAATTACTGTGTTAATACATAACTGTGGTTCTGGTTAGTACAGGGATACTATATAATATTGAGATTTACTGTTATTAATTCATACAATAGTTATGGTTGGTACAGTGTACTATATAATAGTATAATATTAAGAATTACTGGTATTAATACATATAATGTAGTTCTGGTTAATCCATGGATTTTTCTAATTGCCATTTGGAGTTAGGAATGATTCCCCCCCTAATTTTGTGGGGGGGTTTCATCCTCTGGATCAACAGTTAGACAGGGTTAATTACGTAATGTATAAAGCTTGGACTAGATTGACTTTGTCTTTATACAACCTCCACTACTATTTACTATGTACGTTTACAGACATTATGGTAGGGTATAAGGTTGGAATAGATGGACGTTAGTCTTTATATATCCCCTAATACTATGTTACTATGTAACTGTTAGATAGACATTATGGGTAGAGTATAAAGGTAATACTAGATTGAGAATGTCTTTATACAACTTCAATACTATGTTACTATAGCATTATGGGTAGGGTTAAATGTTGGTTGGACTAGATGGGCGTATGTCTTAATTTAACCTCAAATATTATGTTACATGTAACTGTTAGACAGGACAAAGTTGGACTGAGGGACCTTGTCTTATAAACCTCCAATACTATTTTACTATGTAAATGTTATACAGACATTATGGGTAGGGTATAAAGGTTGGACTAGATGGACGTATATGTATTTAACCTCAATATTATGTTACTATGTCCTGTTAACACACAAAGTTGACTAGATGGACTTTGTCTTTATACAACCTCCAGTACTATGTTACTATGTAACTGTTAGACAGACATTATTGGTAGGTTATAAAGGTTTGACTAGATGGACTTGTGTCTTTATTCAACCTCCAATACTATGTTACTACGTAACTGTAATACAGACATTATGGGTAGGGTATAAATGTTGGACCAGATGGACGTATGTCTTTATTTAACCTCAAATATTATGTTACTATGTAACTGTTATACAGACATTATGGGTAGGGTATAAAGGTTGGACTAGATGGACGTGTCTTTATACAACCTCCAATACTATGTTACTATGTAACTGTTATACAGACATTATGGTAGGGTATAAAGGTTGGACTAGATGGACCGTATGTCTTTACAACCTCCAATACTATGTTACTATGTAACTGTTAGACAGACATTATGGTAGGTTATAAGATTGGACTAGATGGACGTATGTCTTTATACAACCTCCAATACTATGTTACTATGTAACTTTATACAGGCATTATGGGTAGGATATAAAGGTTGGACTAGATGCGTATTTCTTTATACAACCTCCAATACTATGTTATTATGTAACTGTTTATACAGACATTATGGTAGGGTATAAAGGGTGGACTAGATGGACGTAATGTCTTTATACAACCTCCAATACTATGTTATTATGTAACTGTTATACAGACATTATGGGTAGGGTTTAAAGGTTGACCTAGATGGACGTATGTCTTATACAACCCCAATACTGGTTACTATGTAACTGTTATACAGACATTTGGGTAGGGTATAAAGGTTGACTAGATGGACGTATGTCTTTATATAACCTCCAATACTATGTTACTATGTAACTGTTAGACAGACATTATGGGTAGGATATAAAGGTTGGACTAGATAGACGTATGTCTTTATACAACCTCCAATACTATGTTACTATGTAACTGTTATACAGACATTATGGGTAGGGTATAAAGGTTGGACTAGTGGACTGTCTTTAATAACCTCCATACTATGTTACTGTGTAACTGTTATACAACATTATGGGGTAGGTAATAAGGTTGACTAGATGGATGTATGTCTTATACAACCTCCAATACTAGTTACTATGTAACTGTTAGACAGACATTATGGTAGGGTATAAAGGTTGGACTAGATGGATGTATGTCTTATACAACCTCCAATACTATGTACTATGTAACTGTTAGACAACTTATGGGTAGGGTATAAAGGTTGACTAGATGGACGTATGTCTTTTATACACCTCCATACTATGTTACTTGTAACTGTTAGACAGACATTATGGGTAGGGATAAAGGATGGACTAGATGACGTATGTCTTTATACAACCTCCAATACTATGTTACTATGTAACTGTTATACAGACATTATGGGTAGGGTATAAAGGTTGGACTAGATGGATTTATGTCTTATACAACCTCCAATACTATGTTACTATGTAACTGTTTACAGACATTATGGGTAGGGTATAAAGGGTTGGACTATATGGACGTATGTCTTTATACAACCTCCAATACTATGTTACTATTAACGTTATACAGACATTATGGGTAGGGTATAAAGGTTGACTAGATGGACGTATGTCTTTATACAACCTCCAATACTAGTTACTATGTAACGTTATACAGACATTATGGTAGGGTATAAAGGTTGGACTAGATGGACGTATGTCTTATACAACCTCCAATACTATGTTACTATGTAACTGTTATACAGACATTATGGTAGGGTATAAAGGATGGACTAGATGGATGTATGTCTTTATACAACCTCCAATACTATGTTACTATGTAACTGTTATACAGACTTATGGGTAGGTATAAAGGATGGACTAGATGGATGTATGTCTTTATACAACCTCCAATACTATGTACTATGTAACTGTTATACAGACATTATGGGTAGGGTATAAAGGTGGACTAGATGGACGTATTTCTTTATAAACCTCAATACTATGTTACTATAACTGTTATAACAGACATTATGGGTAGGGTATAAAGGATGGACTAGATGGATGTATTCTTTATAACAACTCATACTATGTTACTATGTAACTGTTATACAGACATTATGTAGGGTATAAAGGTGGACTAGATGGACGTTGTTCTTATACAACCTCCAATACTATGTTACTATGTAACTGTTATACAGACATTATGGGTAGGGTATAAAGTTGGACTAGATGGACGTATGTCTTTATACAACCTCCAATCATGTTACTATGTAACTGTTAAGACATTATGGGTAGGGTATAAAGGTTGGACTAGATGGACGTATGTCTTTATACAACCTCCAATACTATGTTACTATGTAACTGTTATACAGACATTATGGGTAGGGATAAGGTTGGACTAGATGGACGTATGTCTTTATACAAACCTCCAATACTTATGTTACTATGTAACTGTTATACAGACATTATGGGTAGGGTATAAAGGTTGGACTAGATGGCATTATGTCTTTATACAACCTCCATACATGTTACTATGTAACTGTTATACAGACATTATGGGTAGGGTATAAAGGTTGACTAGATGGACGTATGTCTTTATACAACCTCCAATACTATGTTACTATGTAACTGTTAACAGACATTATGGGTAGGGTATAAAGGTTGGACTAGATGGAGCGTATGTCTTTATAACCTCCATACTATGTTACTATGTAACTGTTAGACAGACATTAGGGTAGGGTATAAAGGTTGACTAGATGGACGTATGTCTTTATACAACCTCCAATACTATGTTACTATGTAACTGTTATACAGACATTATGGGTAGGGTATAAAGGTTGGACTAGATGAGTATGTCTTTATACAACCTCCAATACTATGTTACTATGTAACGTTATACAGACATTATGGGTAGGGTAAAAGGTTGGACTAGATGGATTATGTCTTATAACAACCTCCAATACTATGTTACTATGTAACTGTTATACAGACATTATGGGTAGGGTATAAAGGTTGGACTAGATGGATGTATGTCTTTACAACCTCCAATACTATGTTACTATGTAACTGTTATACAGACATTATGGGTAGGGTATAAAGGTTGGACTAGATGGACGTATGTCTTATACAACCCCAATACTATGTTACTATGTAACTGTTATACAGACATTATGGGTTAGGTATAAAGGATTGGACTAGATGGACGTATTGTCTTATACAACCCCCAATACTATGTTACTATGTAACTGTTATACAGACATTATGGGTAGGGTATAAAGGTTGGACTAGATGGACGTATGTCTTTATACAACCTCCAATACTATGTTACTATGTAACTGTTATACAGACATTATGGGTAGGGTATAAAGGTTGGACTAGATGGATGTATGTCTTTATACAACCTCCAATACTATGTTACTATGTATTATTTAAACAACATATTTTTGGTTAAGAACCAAAACAGTATCCCATTATGGCACTCGTGGAATTTTACATACATGCTCAAAAAAAATTTTACTCCATAGTAACAATACCACAATAAGAGTGTCATTATTGTAACTCGTGTATTTTAGTTTATTGCACTTATTCCAAAATTACTAATACAGACCTAAACTAACAACTCTAATTAATTATAAATGATATCACAACATTAAAAGCAAACACATATTGGCACATGTGCATGGATACAGTGTCCTAATGTCCAAATCTCTTATACTTTTGCTGCTGGCATGATTTTTGATCTAAATACGAACTAATTGTTCCAGCTGAGGATCCATACTCTCTCCTGGATCGCTGTTAGTTAAAAAGCCAAATGATTTTTCAACGTAATGGTTACACAGACACAAATTCTGGCAATTGCACTGTTTCCAAATAGTAAGGAGTATAACTCTGACCGCCGACCTTCGGCAGTGTGAACACACCGCTCTTATACTACAGCTGGTGGGACTTATCTGGACGATGTTCACGTCTCCCCGCTGTTAACTAGGTGGCTGTGCTGATCCAATTTCCAACTCGCCGATCACCTCCACTCATACACCAATTCGGTGTATGTGGTTGATGTTCAATGTATCATCCAGCCTCTAAGACGAACCAGAGTCGCTTCACCCACCTGTAGTGCAGAGCGTGGCCTCTTACCTCCGCATCACATGCCGGTTTTCGTCATACGTACCCCCGATGTTATTCCACATGTTGCCTGTAAGGTTTCACTCAGTTATCCAACGCGCATTTCACCCCAAAAACCCGTAGGCGGGGCTTCTTCAGGGATAATCGTTACCTCATTTCCTCTTAGATCTCCTTCCTTTTAACCCACTGTTATTGTTGAACTTAACCCTTTAATTTCATTAACTGATTCTCTTCTGAATGTTTGGTCATCTATTCAGAGTCAGAAAAAAAAAAAAAATTTCCCCCATATTTCCATCCCTTTATGGATGAAGCAAGGTTAACTTCATTATTTCCATAATCTATGGAGATCTTAGTTTCGCTAATCTAGTATTTAATAACTTCCATATTATCATATTACTTTACTTTTAGTTTCGTCACCTTCGAGTCCCTTTACAGATTATAATGAGCTACTATATACACTATTTACAAAAAACAATTAAACGAGAAATCTTCATTTAGCCCTCTTGGACTTCTTGTGTTTAACCGTACTATCCAATACATTTCACGTTGCAACAATGTTTTAACCAAGTCACCACCTCTTACTCCTAAGTTTACTCTTTCTACTCCAAAGAAACGCAAGTCTCCTTCTCACCATCATTCTTTCCCAGATTGTTTTAGCTACATTATTCCTAAAATCTTTATTGGCTATAGCTCTGAGGTGTTCTTGGAATCTTTGTGCTAATTTCCTTTTAGTTTGACCCATACATTTTCTGACAATTGCATCTTATACAGTATACCACCTGACTAGTTTGGCAGTTAATATGATTTCTTATATATGATTTGATATTATTTACTTCGAAGTTGGACATTAACATGAACATATCTGCACACTGAACAATGTCCACATTTTTTCATCCCCGTGTTCATTTTCTCCCAACCACATTTTTGTTTCTATTTTTGGGTATATAATGACTCTAACTAGGATGTCTTTCAAATTAGTGGCTCTTCTCCCCACCATACTTACACTTTCATCAAGAACACTCTCAAGAATGGGATCATTTTTTAATAAAACCACCATTTGTTCATAACATCTCTGGTTGCTTCCCATTCTTGGTTAATGTTATATGAATCTAATTACCTCTCGACTTTTTTCGTTACCTTTATTCTTACTTTTGTATATGATGTCTAGCGGGGAGTATTTCTACCCTTTTCCAAGCTTTTTTGTATGTCCTTTTTTGCATACCCCTATTTTTGAACCGTTTTTCTAGTTCCCCTCGCTTCTAACTTAAAATCTTCGTAAATTGAACAATTTCGTCGGATACGAGAATTGACCTGTGGAAATTCCTTTTTAAGGGGTTCTGGATGGTGGCTATCCCGCCTTTAATACGAATTTACTGCTGTTGTTTTACGGAAAGTACATGTTTGTAAGGATCCTTGATCTATAAAAATTAATAGATCTAAAAATTCCACTTTAGGTTTGTTATATTGCCATGTGAGGTTGATATTGCGATCGTTCATTTTAAGATTGTCTAGAATGTTTTTAAGTGTTTTTTCTGATCCAGACCATATCATGAACACATCGTCTACTATCTTATCCACATTTGTACTTCTGCTCCTTTAGATTATTAATATTGGGGTATACTATCTGTCTTCCACATCCCCAGGTGTAACCAGCATTGTAGGAGCGCATGTAGACCCCATCGCAGTACCTCGTAGTTGCCTGTAGTGGGCATCTTCAATACAAATACATTATTGGTTAGGATAAACTTCATCAGATCCACACAAAATTTTGTGTGATTCTCATAGTGCCTACCCCTTTCAGAAAGAAACATATCACACGCTTTTAGCCCCCATTCAGGGGGGATTGAGGAATATAATGCTTCCAACATCAATAGTCCACAGAAGACCTCCTTACTTACTTCATCCCTCCAACCTGTCTAGGACATAGGAAGTAGGCTACTTAGAAATCTCTCAGACTTTATCTAGAAATTTGCTTGCCCCTTCTGTTGGGCTTTTCATTCCAGATACTATCGGCGAACCTGGTGTTCAATTGGGTTTTTTGTGAATTTTAGGTATTATGTAGAATGTAGGTGTTTTTGGGATGCGCATTAAAGATGAAATTAAATTCATCTGATTAATTTTTGATTATTGAGTGCTTCCATCATTTTTTCTCTTAAATTATTTTGAATTTGCTGAATGGGATTGTAAGTAAGTTTTTCATATTGGTCATCATCAACTTAGAAGTCTTTTAACTTCCTTCACATAGTCATTTTCATTTAATATTCTCTGTTTCCCCCTTATCTTGCTGGTTTTAAGATCACTCCTTCCATTTCTTTTATTCTCTCAAGGCTTTTCTCTCCTTCTTGATAAATTATCTTTACGTATCGGTAGATTTAATATAACTGTTATTTCCTTTTCTACCATTCTACGAACAATTTTATGTCAGAATAATGGCTAGTGATGGAGTAATGTGGACTTACCCTTTAAGTTGGTATGTCTCAATATGGGTCTATCTCTTCAAGTAATCCCCTTCTTGATACTCTCTATTTTCTGACATCATAGCCAGTACTACTGTAAATTAAGTATCGTTTTCTATCTTCCATGGTAAGAGATTGTTTATAATTTTACTTTATCAGAAAAGAATTTTTTTAAAGTTAATTTTCGTGCGAACAATATAATCCTTCACAAAAGTAAAGTTGTCAAAGCAGTATGTGGGTACATAGGATATCCTTTCTGGAGTACTGAGATTTGTTCATCACTCAAAACTGTGCTGGACAAATTCACACTTGTAAGTTGTCCTATTACCTGTAATTGTGTTCTTTCGGTATCCCATCTTTGGCGATCCCTTAGAGGTCTCCTCATATTCTCTTGTTTCTAGGTAAACTGGTCTGTCCTGTTTGTCTAATTTTGTTGCCTCTCTTCCCCCTCTTTCTTTTCTTACTCCCACTTCTGTATGTTCTGTGGGGAGGGGGACTGATCTAAAGGGGACCCCTTATTTATGTAATATCTTTTTCCCGGACCTCCTTCTTTCTGATCTCTTTATCGTTTTGAAAGTGTATACCGTGATTTTTGGCATAATCTTCTTGATCCCTAGAATTTTTCTTTTTTTTCTATTTTTTATCTCACTTTGGAGTCTGTCTAATTTCAGATTTTAGTTTATTATTCCTTGTCTCATAAAGTCCCTATCTTTCTCAATTTTTCCAAACCTTTTTAGCTTCTTGTACCTCATTTGTAAATCTGCTAGTTTCCTTGACACTTTCTTTTGTCTAACGTCATAAGTTTTAAGGAACATTCTGATAATATTCCGTTCACTCACTTAGAGTCAGAATTCGCTCCCTTAACAGGTTAAAGCCGGGATTTGAACATCCTAAGGCCCCATCAACCACTTCCGAATGGTGTATGAGTGAGTGATCGGCGAGTTTGGAAATTGATCGCACAGCCCCCTAGTTTAACAGCGGGGAGACGTTGAACATCGTCCGATAAGTCACACCAGCTGTAGTATAAGAGCGGTTGTGTTCACAACTGCCGAAGGTCCGCAGTTCAGTGTTATCCTACCTTACTATTTGAACAAGTGCAATTGCCAGAATTTGTGTCTGTGTAACCATTACGTGAAAAATCATTTGGCTTTTAACCCAGCGATCCAGGAGAGAGTATGGATCCTCAGCTGGAACAAATTATTCGTATTTAGATCAAAAATCATGCCAGCAGCACAAAGTATAAGAACTTTGGACATTAGGACACTGTATCCATAGCGACATGTGCCAATATGTGTTTGCTTTTAAATTGTTGTGATACATTTATAATTAATTAAGTTGTTATAGTTTATGTCTGTATTGAGTAATTTTGGAATAAGTGCATAAACTAAAATACACGAGTTACAATAATGACACTCTTTATTAGTGTATAGTTACTATTGGAGTAACATTTTTTTTGAGCATGTATGTAAAATTCCACGAGTGCCAGTAATGGGATACTGTTTTTGGTTCTTAACCAAAATTGTTGTTTAAATAATAATTATGTTCGATCCTAAGCACCGCCTTTATTTGGCTGTTGAGTTACATGGCAGCCCACGCTGCCTAGATAATTATTTCTTAGGATCCCGTTTCAACCCTAATGTTATATTACTATGTTACTATGTAACTGTTAGAAGACATTATGGGTAGGTACAAAGGTTGGACTAGATGGATGTATGTCTTTATTCAACCTCCAATACTATGTTACTATATAACTGTTATACAGACATTATGGGTAGGTATAAGGTTGGACTAGATGGACGTATGTCTTTATACAACCTCCAATACTATGTTACTATATAACTGTTTATACAGACATTATGGGTAGGGTATATAAAGGTTTGGACTAGATGGACGTATGTCTTTATATACCCTCCAATACCCTCTCAATACTACTATGTTACTATGAATGTTTATACAGACATTATGGTAGGGTATAAAGTTGGACTAGATGGACGTATTCTTTATATAACAAATAACACCCTCTAATATTGAGTATTACTGGTATTAATACATATACTGTAGTTCTGGTTGGTACAGGGATACTATATAATATTGAGAATTACTGGTATTAATACATATACTGTAGTTCTGGTTAGTACAGGGATACTATATAATATTGAGAATTACTGGTATTAATACATATACTGTAGTTCTGTTTGGTACAGGGATACTGTATAATATTGAGAATTACTGGTATTAATACATATACTGTAGTTCTGGTTGGTACGGGGATACTATATAATATTGAGTATTACTGGTAT
>JAACNH010000905.1:0-44786 GCA_019447015.1 Hymenochirus boettgeri | reverse complement strand
TCTGTAATATTCATTCATCCAGGTCATGGTATATCTGTAATGTTCATTCATCCAGGTTACGGTATATCTGTAATATTCATTCATCCAGGTCATGGTATATCTGTAATATTCATTCATCCTGGTCATGGTATATCTGTAATATTCATTCATCCTGGTCATGGTATATCTGTAATATTCATTCATCCAGGTCACGGTATATCTGTAATATTCATTCATCCTGGTCATGGTATATCTGTAATATTCATTCATCCAGGTCACGGTATATCTGTAATATTCATTCATCCAGGTCATGGTATATCTGTAATATTCATCCATCCAGGTCATGGTATATCTGTAATATTCATTCATCCAGGTCACGGTATATTGGACAGTTGTATAAAGACATACTTCAATTAGTATTACCTTTATACTCTACCCATAATGTCTATCTAACCGTTACATAGTAACATAGTATTAGGGATATATAAGAACATACGTCCATCTATTCCAACCTTTATACCCTACCCTAATGTCTGTATAACAGTTACATAGTAACATAGTAGTGGAGGTTGTATAAAGACAAAGTCAATCTAGTCAAGCTTTATACATTACGTAATTAACCCTGTCTAACTGTTGATCCAGAGGATGAAACCCCCCCCACAAAATTAGGGGGGGAATCATTCCTAACTCCAAATGGCAATTAGAAAATATCCATGGATTAACCAGAACTACATTATATGTATAATACCAGTAATTCTTAATATTATACTATATATAGTATCACTGTACCAACCATAACTATGGTATATGAATTAATACCAGTAAATTCTCAATATTATATAGTATCCCTGTACTAACCAGAACTACAGTATAGTATTAACACCAGTAATTCTCAATACTATATAGTATCTCCGTACCAAATAGAACTACAGATAGTATTAAAAATTAATACCAGTAATTCTCAATATTATATAGTATCCCTGTACTAACCAGAACTACAGTATATGTATTAAAACCAGTAATTCTCAATTTTATATAGTATCCCCGTACCAACCAGAACTACAGTATATGTATTAAATACCAGTAATTCTAATATTATATAGTATCCCTGTACCAACCAGAAAATACAGTATATGTATTAAATCAGTAATTCTCATATTATATATAGTATCCCTGTACCAACCAGAACTACAGTATAGTGATTATACCAATAATTCTCAATATATATAGTATCCCGTACCAACCAGAACTACAGTATATGTTTAATACCAGTAATTCTCAATATTATATAGTATCCCCGTACAACCAGAACTACAGATATGTATTAATACATTAGACAAGTTATAACTAAATTAATAAGGGGAATGGAGGGGCTTGAATATGCAGGCAGATTAGACAAGTTAGGGCTGTTTACATTGGAGAAGCGGCGGTTGCGTGGGGACATGATAACCTTATACAAATATATTAATGGGCCATACAATGAACTCTCTGGTGCATTGTTCACTAATAGGTCATATCAGAGGACACGTGGACATCCTTTAAGGTTGGAAGAAAAGAAGATTCATCTTCAAGTTAGGAGAGGTTTCTTTACAGTGAGAACGGTGACACTGTGGAACTGTCTTCCAGCAGATGTGGTAATGGCAAGTTCATTAAATAGCTTTAAAAAAGGCCTGGATAAGTTTATAAAACTAAATAATATTGAGAATTACTGGTATTAATGCATATACTGTAGTTCTGGTTGGTACAGGGATAATATATAATATTGAGAATTACTGGTATTAATGCATATACTGTAGTTCTGGTTGGTACGAGGATACTATATAATATTGAGAATTATTGGTATTAATACATATACTGTAGTTCTGGTTGGTACAGGGATACTATATAATATTGAGAATTACTGATATTAATGCATATAGATCTGGTTGATCCAGGGATACTTTCCGATTGCCGTTTGGAGTCAGGAAGGAATTTTTTCCCCCCTTTTTTAGCTGGGCAAATGGGAAGGGTAGGTGAGGAGGCATGTGTACACTGGATCATGTTGGGGGTAAAAAAAACAAACTTTTTTGATGATTGGTAAAATTCGTTTTTTTGAATTTAGTTACCCTTTAAGTATGGCTGCCACAGTAATGAAAGGGTAGGTCAGTGTGTGTACCTGGTAAGGTTGGGGGTTAAAAAAACTTTGTGATGAATAGTTTACAAAATTTTTTGACTATAGTACCCTTTAAATATGGCTGCCATGAAAATGGAAGGGGAGATGAGGAGGCGTGTGTACCTGGATCAGGTTGGAAGTTAAAAAAACAAAATGTTTTGATGATGTCAAAATTAGTTTTTGATGTTAGTTACCTTAAGTTGGTTGCAACGTAATGGAGGGGTAGGTCAATAGGTGTGTGTACGGACTCAGGTTGCAAGTAAAAAAACAAACTTTTAATTATTGTCAAATGTATTTATTTCTGACTTTAGTTACCCTTTAAGTATGGCTGCCACAGTAATGGATAAGTAAATCAGTAGGTGTGCAACCTGAATCTGGTTGGTGGGGGTATGTCTTTTTTGTGTTTACAACCATAAAACTATCTTTTATTGAGGATAAATCTAAATTAGTTTTTTTGACTTTAGTTACCTTTAAGTATGGCTGCCACAGTAATGGATAAGTGATCAGTAGGTGGTGTTTCATGGGTCTGGTTGAGGGGTATGTCTTTTGTTTAAACACAAAAACTATCTTTTATTGAAGATAAATCTAAATTAGTTTTTTGACTTTAGTTACCCTTTAAGTATGGCTGCCACAGTAATGATAAGTAGATCAGTAGTGTGTTGTTCAGGGTCTGGTTGAGGGGGTATGTCTTTTGTTTTAAAACCATAAAACTATCTTTTATTGAAGATAAATCTAAATTAGTTTTTTGACTATAGTTACCCTTTAAATATGGCTTCCATGGGAATGGAAGATCGGTCGTCTATGGGAAAAATGTCCGGAAATTCGCCGATAACTCCGTAACGCTTCTGCGGATTCTTAGCTAGAAGACCGCACACTTCTCCTATATGCCTCGCACGTCTGTACCGAATTTCATGTCTCTAGCTCAAAAATGTGGGAGGAGATACGGTCCAAAAAGCAAGAAGAATAAAACGGAAAGAGAAGAAATAGAAAGAACAGGAATTTGGCTTTTTCAAGCCAATTAAGCAATGAGACCTGCACATGTATATTTTACAGAAATTCATTTGTATTCCAATACAGAGAGAGAATTTTAAGTAAAAATGGTTCATTTAGATAATATGTAATAATTGTGCTGGATATCCTCGGAATCCCATCACGGTTGGTCTGTAGTCTCCAACTGTTGGTAACTCAAGACCATATTCACATTATATAGCAATAAATAAATAAATATGGAGGAACCTTCTTATTAATACGTAGGGAAACATACCTAAAAGTGAGCCCCTTAGGATTTCTAGTACATACAGTCCTGGGACCAATGGGGTCATGCTGGTCTCTCCGGAATAATGGAATGCATGGTCATCAGCTCCTTGGGGTAATAACAGCGCGGTGGGTCACCGTTGTCCAAATGGTGATTGCACGGTCTCCGAAAACAGATCCCACATTGCAATGCACTTCTGTGCCAATCTCACAATGCTAGGGGTAATGTTTAAACACATGAGAAAACACGCAGGGGGCCTAGCCCTTAACAAAGAAAACATTTCTATCATTATCTTTTGCACATTGCAAAATAACAACAAAGGTGCTCACAAGCTTTAGGGAAATAATGCGATCAGTGTGGCAATCTTGTAAATGATTAAGGCTGAGGTCACACTAGAAATCAAAGAAAAACGGAGTATCCCCCCTTAATTGTCCCAACCCAAAATAGTACACGAAACGATATAATGGAATAAAAATTAATCTTTTTTTTAGATATACAATTAAATATCAAAATAAAAAAACCACACTATAAAAATGAGTTGGAGCCTCTAAATACAGGGTTAAAAAGGGGTAAATGTAAATAAGGACTAGAAAAATACTAATGATTGTGCCTGATTTAGATTAGGGTCCTAGCCTTGGGAACTTTATCTATTGGACTAGGTAGTAGCACTGAGTGCTTCTAGGGCTGCCCCCTTACTTGGGTTATTAGTGGGTGGAGAGATTGCTCCCATCCTTTTTTTTTATATTTAAGGACTAATATTCAATGTATTTTTCTAGTCCTTATTTACATTTACCCCTTTTTTATACCCTGTATTAGGGGCTCCAACTCATTTAATCTCCGTTAACTTCGGTGTACCTATTGGGTCAGGACAATTTTAGAGAGACTACTCGCTTTCCTTGATTTATTGTGTATCTTATATCCCCATTTATCCTCCCCCCTTTTGTCACCTTTTGGAAGATTGTGCATCATATCTTCTCCGTTTGAGGTCACACTAGACCGGGTGGTAACGCACATGAAAAGCACACATCGATCCGTGTGTGTTTCAAGTACTGTCCATTTGCGCTGCAATTAGCACAATTTGGCGGTATTGGAACACACACTTGTAAACGGATTGCAGCCCGGCAATGGGGCCACTCCCACAAAACCGATCAGACACCTAACAAACGCACTAGTGTGGGGCCTAGCCCGTAAGGGTCACTATACTTCATGCAGTTATTTTATTTCCCCTGACTCTGCCCCAGTCATTATCACAGTGAATGAGATGGGGTGGAGAGTTGGCAGTTGGGCACAAATACCGCGTTCCTTTAAATTACAAGGAGAAGTATGTAAAACTTTATAAAAAAATAAAATTAAAAAAAAACAACAACAGATCTCGAGGAGACAGAAGATTAACTTAGAAAAACAAGAAAAGATGAAAGGGCAGAAAATAACAATTACTTCTCCTTTGCCCCTAACACTGCTCTACGCACACACCTGCTTAGTGCTTTCAAACAAATCCTTAGTTGCCCAGTAAAACGTGACTGTTCAGTGATTTCCCTGACTTCATCCATAAAAATTAGAAGATAACATGACTTTATGGAATCATCCGGTGATTGTTCTATTATGGAAATTAATCTAAACCAACTTCATCAGCAGAAAGTTAATGCTGTCCCTTACCGTAGAATCCCACCATGGCGAATGGTCACTCCTTTGGAAGTGGTCTTACTTGCTATTGCTTGCAGCAAACCTCCAGTGGCAAGTCTGCTTTAACGCTTCCTTTGTTGGAAATGCCCAACACTAAAAGGACCGATTGCACGAAGGTGAACGACATCAGAATATATATCCAAAATGCGAAGCATAGCGTAACAAAGACGTAAAAAGAATTCACCAGCCTACAACGAAAATGATGATGTAGAGAAACAGAAGCCGTCATCATCCACACGGCGCCGTGATGAGCTGTCAGGCTGTCACTGCTAGAAGTACAACTGTACCGCTCCATTTTACGTGTAGCAGAAAGAGAGACAATGCGGTCAAGAACGTTGTGATAATGACTGTCACCATGGGACACAAATGGCAATGAAGGCAACGCTCAGGAATCCAGACTGATGACATTTGCCCCTGGTCATTGGGGATGGATGGATGGATGTTTTCTGAAGAAACTATCGTAAATAACACTTGGCAGCAAAGTAAGAAAGCTGCAGCCTAAGACATCAATTTTGCGAAGAAGATGAACCATGGGACAATGGTGCTGATCTTCATCTTGATCCACACAAAAAGGCTGGAGGTGAAATGAATGATCTTTATAAAGTAGAAGACATAGCAGGTGGTCAGCCAACAGGAGGAAATCATCCCATACATGGTTAGAGCAAGCATGATTCTCTTGACGTAAAGTCTGTGTATAATTGAGGCCACAGTAGGGATGATGACTAGTTTGCAGAAGAATGCAAGCCCGTTCGAGATGCTCCCGCTACATTTTAGGCTGGAGCTCTTTTTGCTTTGCGTGGCGCGTCCTGTTGTCCTTCGTTGTTGTGGTGGGTTGCTTGCGTATGGCTGGTGTTGTCTGGTGGTTCCGTTGGTGGTCTGCGTTCTGGTCTATTAGGGTTTCCTCTCCTCTCTTCCAGTTTGTCCGGTCCTGTGTGTGTCTTAGGAAATCCCCTTTACTGGGCTTGCCTTAGGTATTTGGTCCTTGATGTGGTTTGGGGTGTGGAGGTGTTGTATGTCCCCTTCATGTGTCCATTTATGGTTGGGGAGCGACTGCACTTCGTGTTTTTTAGAGCGATACCTCGAGGTTGTCCTATCCATGTCAGCTATCTGGCTCCTTTTTCTTCTCCCGCTGTCATACCACACACGTTCAAAAGAGCA
The DNA here is from genome assembly GCA_019447015.1 of Hymenochirus boettgeri. Taxonomy (NCBI): domain Eukaryota; kingdom Metazoa; phylum Chordata; class Amphibia; order Anura; family Pipidae; genus Hymenochirus; species Hymenochirus boettgeri. Next base: position 38,559 of record JAACNH010000905.1, on the reverse strand, counting down.
TTCACTTTTATTGGTTTAATATCACCACATCTCGGCCATGTGCTACCTGCTTAAGCCCCACATCACATACCCTACAGAACTGCTCTCTTTTATGGCTTTTTGGTTCGCTGACATGTTTCAATAACTGTTCTGTCCCTGTGTGTTTGTTATCATGTAAGTCACAGTGTGTACGAATGATTTATACATGGCTCCTTGCTGTTGTTTATCTAACGGTTTCTATATCCTGCGTCACTTCTACTAATTTGTACAGAGCAAAGTAACCATTTCTAAATGAAACATATATTACTGTGTGGTTATCTGACTCTGCCGATTCGTTTATCTCATGTATGTCTGTCCCCCTGTGATACCGAACCTCTGGCCTGTTTTCAGGCTGTCGCGTGAGGAGAAACAGCAAAAAAATGAAGAAAAAATGTGAAATTGAAGGGGAAAAAAATGTACACACCTTACATACTCCCTGCTGTGGGCTGTGCTGTTCCCTGCCCTTCACGTCCTTCTTCAGTCACTGTAACTTAATCTCTTCTGGTTTCCTCTGCTTTCTCCTGTATGAGCATGTGCCAACCGCAGATTAGAAGGAGGAACTAACTAGTATTTGACCGCAGATTCAGAACTCCCACCAACTAAATTCTAATCAGTGATTTCTTCATATTGGACTGGCGCAGAGGTAGAATGTGGATGATAGCTCATTTTATAGGTAGGAACCTGACCTTTATTTAAATTAAATTGTTTGGAGACTAAAGTTCTCTTTTAACAGTGCTTTAAAAAAAAAAGAAACTAAAGGGTTGATTCTGTATACCAATCACTCTGCAGACTGTCCCCTTTCTAATGCAATAAAGCTATAGCCACTACCGTGTGGTTACAATCCCATTGAAAAGGTTCTGCTAAAATGTTGCCAGAACTGTATTGCAGTGCTTTTTCCGTGTGCATCTGATCTTAAGCAGTGGTGTACTACCATCATGTGACTCTTCCCTAACCTGCCCCAGCTCCCCCACTCCCACCCTCTGCCTGCCACAATCTCTCCTACCCTGTACCCAATTCTGCCCCTCTGGGCAGACCCTAGGCATTCATGTCTCAATGCTTACTATTACAGCATTTTAGAAATCAGATAGTGGAGACGGAATTTCTGAAGTAGTTGAAACCACCAATTCTTCTATTTTCCTTATTTGATTCTACAGTTGGTGTCTATAGTCATATAGTGTACTACTATTGCATGTACGTACATTTCATTGATGCTATTGGTCTGTATAGGACTAAATATTCTTATCTTGCTTTTTAACATGTACAGGAAGGTAAGATTGAACAGGTGATTAGATTTTTGATCTCTTACTACATGTAGCCCCTTGAAACTTTCCCTAAGTATTCACCTATTGCCCTTCCCCATGCTGGATCTTGACAATACAGTGATGTATGGTTTCTTCTCTACCATGCTGGACAATTAAAGCAACTTGTTCTAGAAACCAACAATACATTCTGTACCAGCTCAAAGTCATGGCTTCCAGTGACAGTAAAGATACTGGCATGGTTCCAAATCTGGACCCATGCTGGAACTTGCTATTAGAGAGGCCGAACTCCAATAAGTCGGTCCTTTTTTGAACTTTCGACTTCAGTAAAAGTTCGAAGTTCAAATTCGACCCATTAAAGTCAATGGGAGAGTGATAGTTCGAAAAGTCCCGTGGTGATTTACAGGTAAACTACAATGGTAACTTACTGTAAATGGCTGTGGCGCCTGGGAAATGGTCTGGGGAACATGTCACTATCACCAAAACTCTTAAAACACTTCTTTAACACGAGCGGGCAATTGCAGGTTTTGCACAAGCTACATTCGAGGGTTACGGCTAATTTGAGGCTTACCGAACGATCTTTCAAGGGTTAGCGAAAATAGAACCATAAATTCGAGGGTTACCGAAATCGAACAATTCTTTCGAGGGTTATCGAAAACGAACGATACCTTAGAGGGTTACCGATAATCTATGCTACATTCGAGCGTTAGCGAATGATAAATTCTAGGGTTAGCGAAAACTAACCATGCATCGAGGGTTATCGAAAATTAAGATAATTCGAGGGTTACCGAAAATCTAACGCTACATTCGAGGGCTGGCGAACACGAACCATACATTCGAGGGTTACCAAAACCCAATAATTAAATTTTTTTCGTTTATTACGAAAATACAGCTGCAAATCTGAAAAAAACTAACTGTTCAAACCCGAACTAGTTCGAATTGTTGGAGTTCGGTTTTGTGTCCATCACTATTGCTATGGTTCCTAACTAATTAAGTTGGGTTATTCTTTGGAAAGGTTATCTCCCGGAACCTTGCATTAGATTGGTATAACAGGCTCTCAGATCTTGGTGCTGAGCGACTGAATTGTTGCCTAAATCTTAACTTAGCCTTTCTACATTGGCTACGCTGCGCTATTCCCAAAATGTTTTGGTAATGGCAGGGCCAGTGCTAAGTTAGTGAGAAACACAAGCTAAACCGAGTATATTGGGTAGCATGGGGTTTGCACTAATTCTGCCCACAAATGGCCTATATGAAACCTAAAGTGTTTACTAGATGAAGTTCATGCTATTGTTTTAATTTAAGCTATTTTTAATACAAATTGAGCATGCAAATATAGTCAAGAATGATCATTATGCTGCTCCAGTTAAACAAACAAATTAATTTCTTGTCGTTAACACAATCTATATATAGAATACCTTTGTAAGAGTTCAAGGTACTTAGATCAGAAACTTGTCCATTACATTCCTAAACATGTTTAATGTCGATCACTTAAACAAAATTTCCATCTTGTAACCTTTATAGCCTACTCCTTAACTTACCGACAGTTGATCCAGAGGAAGGCAAAAAAAAGGGAGTAGTAATCCTTCCTGACTGGCAATTGAAAGTATCCCTGGATAACCTTAACTATCAGGGAGATTCAATAAAAGTTTTATTGTTTAAAATGGGGCTAATTGCCCCAAAATCAGATCTTATTTAACATTTGAAAGCTAACATCTGATTGGTTGGGGCAAAATTAGCACCATTTTTAACAATAAGAACTTTTATTGAATAACCCTGTATATGTATTAATGCCAGTAATATTCTATATATATCAGTTTTAGAAACGGATCCAGCTCACTTTTAAAGCTATTCAATGAACTTGCCATTACCACATCACTGTAAAGAAACCTTTCCTAACCTGAAGATGAAACTTCCAACCTTAAAGGATGTCCACGTGTCCTCTGATATGACCTATTAGTAAACAATGCACCAGAGAGTTCATTGTATGCCCCATTAATATATTTGTATAAGGTTATCATGTCCCCACGCAAACGTTGTTATTCAATGTAAACAGCCCTAATTTGTCTAATCGCCCGATAGTCAAGCCCCTCCATTTTCCTATTAATTTAGTTGCCCTTCTCTAAACTGCTTCCATTTCCAAGATGTCCCTTTTGTATATGGGATTCCAAAACTGCACCGCATATTCCAAATGAGGCCTTACCAGTGCCTTGAAAAGTGGGAGGATAATGTTTTTCTCTCTATTCCTCTCTTTATACAAGACAATATCTTGCTAGCTAGCCGTTGCTACCTGGCATTGTTTGCTACAGCTAAGTCTGTTATCTACCAGAACCCCCAAATCTTTTTCCATTAAAGATGAACTTAACACAGAGTTATTTAGGTGAGGTGGCACAGGGATTATTAAATTCCAATGCATCACCTTACATTTATCTACATTGAATCCCATCTGCCATTCTGCTGCCCATTTTGATATCTATCTAGGTCTGCTTGCAGCACTTGCGATCATTGAAGTTTCCAAAGCTCTGCATAGTTTAGTGTCATCAGCAAACACAGAGACCTTGGTAACAATGAATTAATCTCTATAGTAGTTATTTTATAAACAGATTAAATAGAAGATATATTACCAAAACAAACAAAGCTTCCTTTCTAGTAGGAACTTCTACAATCTGTGAAAGGAAAATAGCAAATTTAGGAACTGATAGTTTTTGATGTGTAGGTATGGAATGCCCATGACAGAACATGCCCCATGCCTGCAGCCTTCCCAACTGTATATGGAGGGGAATTTCCACCTCTCACGGCATTTGGTGTAAAGAAAATCTCAGATCGTATTACAGTAAATGCTGGAAAATAGTCTAACACCCCTGGGTACTTATTAGTATTGAGAATCACTCCACAATGTACTGACACCTTCCATGGACCTATTGGCAGGCTAAATAAATGGCCACTTATGAGTTTTCCCCACATCAGACTTGGCGAAATTGAATGACTGAAACTTAACGCAATAAAACATTTTCGCCATTTTATAATGATCGAGATCCCTATGTGAGACTTAATTACATGTCCTGCTCTTCTATTTAAAGAAATACTGTAAGTTCTGCCAGAGACATGCAAAACATGAAAGTATCTGATAACTGCTAATAGAGTTTTTACCAAACAAATTCAAAAAATGTATGTAAAGCATTCAAAACAGTTGTAAAGCATTCAAAACATGTAATTAAATCATTTTGTTGAGAAGTGTACAGAAATTTGGCTTGTAAAATATAAAAATATTTTTACATCAATAGCTATTACCTTTTAAACTTTGAGTGTGTGGTGTGTGTGTGTGTGTATGTTGTTTTTGTGTATGGTGTATGTGTGGTGTGTGTGTACATAGTGTGTGTATGTGTGTGTGTGTGTGTGTGTGTGTGTGTGTATATGTGTGTGTGTATGTGTATGTGTGTGGTGTGTGTGTGGTGTGTGTGTGTGTATATGTGTGTGGTTGTGTATGTGTGGTGTGTGTGTGTGTGTGGGTGGTGATGCGTGTGTGTGTGTTGTGGGGGGGGGGTTCTGATGTTATATCCATTCTGCAGTATACCCCCTGTAAAAAAATCAGTGGTTTAAAAAAAATTAGAAATCAGCCAGGTGTAAATGTGTGCGTAAGTCTACTTTAAATCTTTCTTCTATTTGAAGATGGCTCCCATCCTCTGGAATTCTATTCCTTCTTCTATGTCAAGAAAACTCAATAAACAGGTTTAAATCTAAACTGCCAGCTATCTCTCTGAGCACAGCATAGGACTGTTCACACTGCACCAGTTATTACTAAGCACTTCCACCCTTCCCTATGTATCTGTATGTTACCCACCTAATTAGATTGTAAGCTCTACGGGGCAGGGACTTCTTTCCTCATGTTACATCTTTCAAGCACTTGTATATCATGATGCTCATACTTTTATATTATATATTATTATAGTTTATGTTTATTATTTATTTAATGTCCCCCTTATTCCCCAATAAACTATATAGTACATCGCTGTTGTCCCTAGTGGCGCTAATAAATAAAACATACATACATACATAAATAAACATAAATACATCAACACTAATTCATGGACCTGTACAAATCTCTAAAGGATATTTCCCCCACAAAAAACCTATATTTTCCTTATCCAAACCTCCCAACACAGAGTTTTATAGTTACTTACCCCCCTGGTCTTTAAGCCATTTAAGGGGAACTGTGGTCTCGTACAGGTGCCCTTTAATAAAAAAGCCAAAAATGACTCCAGATTCTAGCTGCAGCTTCCAAAGTTACAAACTTGTATTTTCCTGCTAGTACTGTGAGTTTGAACATCCCAGCACTTGGGTCTGCCTCAAAGTTTAAGATTGGAGCATGCCCAATGCTGGGATAGAGCATTGTCTGCTGCATCATAAGCCCAACCCCCAAACTTCTAAATTGATGTTAATGCTAGCCACAAGCCTGAACAATATTTATTTTTTCTCCCTAAGGTGAATAGATAGATAGATAGAAGAAGGATACAGAATAGTTAAAGGTCTATAACTGGCTTCAGAAAAGAAGCTAGTCTTAACTTAAAAGTCTAAACTAAGATCCAGGGAAGCTAGAGCTTGTTTGAAAGGTATAAAAGAGCTCTAATGAACACAGGGAGCTTGCATGGAGACCACAGTTACCCCCTAATACTTACATTTTCTGATGCAAGAAAGCTGTATTTCTTACAATTGCAACGGTCAGTTACTGTCTATTGTGAGGGATCATCCAATGAATGATATTCCGGAATCCAATATATGGATTCTGGATTTTCCACTGTCCTGATGCCTTGTAAAGCTCTGCCGCGGTAGAGAAATGTAAGCATTATTCAATTGAGGGACCAAGGGGAGATAAGTACTGTAACTTTAATGATTCTGGCATTTAGTGGGGTGGTAGAAGGTTATTATGGATTTTCATTATGCTATGATAATTGTATCATGCATGGTATGATTTTGGGCTGTCTGACATGGGTGAAAATTGTATCGCAGTGAAATTTAGAGTGGTACCCTGGGGAGGTAGAAATATTGCAGATTTGCAGATTTCTGTTCCCATTAGTCCACAGTCCAGGAAATGATTGAAACTCATCTACCAAATAAACGACACTGATTTATAATATGCCATTTAGCAGATCTTTCTTAATGCGCGGTATGTTTTTTTGTGATACTGCACCTTTAATGCTTGTTGCCGCGATCATAGATTTACACTGGCCCATACAATACCATTGCGGTATTTTGGTACCCATTGTATTGCACGCACAAACGTTTGTACATTTACGGCCAGGATCATACAGGTTGCCTGATAATATATATTTTTTTCTCCTAACAATTTAAGCAGGTCATGGTACTAATATATTCTGATATATAAGATAAAGAGGGCCAGGAATTTCCACTAGCAAATGCAAAATACTGTGTTAAAAAAACAGACCATGTGTATTTATATAACGAAAACGCTACTTATACACACCCAGTACATATAAATTGAACCAGATATGGCTGCAGAAGGGGAAAGGGTTAATGTAAATCTTATTTCTGCTTGTTAACTGATATAAAAATAAATGGACCAAGATCTCTTTTCCCATGAGGTTGAAATCTTGAAAAGTCAGAAAAACTTGCCACAGGGTAGGTTATTATGCAGAGCCATTCTGATTGGTGAACATCTACATAGACTGCATACATAAGAGACGTGGTCTTCCCACTTTAGGAGGCCAGGAATCAATGGCAGCCTCCATAAGCTCCCCAAAAATTGAGGACCACAGTTCATCTTTAAGATTGAATAAATGTACAAAGAAAACAGGGACTATCAACAAATAGATGGTACAATGATAGTTGAGAAAATACTAGTTCCAGTAATAGGCATTTTAAAAACTATTTATTTCAGTATTGAAATACATTTTTACACTAAAAAATTATTTTCAAAATTGTACCTTTAGATACAGAAAGATTAAATCATCATTGAAATACAGCATTTACAGGGAAAGACCTGCACTCCAGATGCAGAAATTATACGTGGCCCCTCCCTGACCTCTTTGTGTGCCTGCCTACTAGCACACTTTCTGCAACAATTAAGAGAATCAGCAGAGAAAAGAAGGCAGGGGGTAGGGTGTGTGTGTGTAAGCAGAGAGCAGTGTCCATGGTGAGGATGTGCAGATTTTATAAGTGTCGCAGACACTACAAGGAGGCAGTGAGTAAGGGAGGGTGTGGGCAATTAGGAGCAATCACTAAATATTATAATTTAATGCAATCAGCACAGATATGGAGTACCACCATTTTACTTCTTTCAATTGTAGTTTCAGATAATGTAAAGTTGTTTAGTGAGTATAGTGCCCTTTAAAAGCTTATGTATTTCTGCTGTATTTCTGTGTTTCAATATATACTAACTATATATTAAAGCCTGGTAAATATATATGTTAAAGTCTGCACACTGCCCACGGTGATTGCATTCGTATTAAAAATAAATACATCCATATTGTATACTGTATACAATAAATCAGATAAGAATACAGCCTGCATACGTGCTCACCCAAAGTATCTCCAGTTCGCTCCACTCATGCGACCAAACATCAAGGTAAGTACCAGAAAATGTGGTCCTGGTAGTTCAACGACACCATACAGTATGCCGAATCATGCTTTATTGGTCATCCACACTACATGTTTCGGATCAAATGATCCAATAAAGCACGATTCGGCATACTGTATGGCGTTGTTGAACTACCAGGATCTCCACCTTTTCTAGTCCCTAACTCAGTTTTTAAACCTTTTATTGTAGGGGACCCTTGAAACAATTTCATGTCTCGGGACCCCTACATAAAATAATGATATTATTTATTATTTATTTTGTCAGTAATCAATCATCAAAAAATAAGTATCAAAATATAAATGATAATCTATAAATATATCTCTATTAAAAAATGAATCATCACCACAGGGTGGGAACCCTTCATAAACATTACTTCTTTTTAATTTATCTCTCAGACATCAATACAACAAACATAATTCATACAGAACATTGATAAATATATGGAAATATATCTGTATTTATCTAAATGTGGATCCATACAATTTCGTCAATCTCTTGAGGACCCCCATGCAACCTCTCAGGGACCTCTAGTGGTCCCCGGACCCCGGTTGAAAACACTGCCCTAACTTGATGTATACTGTATACACCTATTCACTGTTTACTGCTTTACAAGAAACCCATTGACTCTCCAAAGCTTTATCTTATTGTACCTAAACATAGAATCAAACACTCTCTAGAGATAAAATATATTAGTGACAAATTATTTGCTGAGCAGAAATGGGAACTTTCCTATATTATTTTTTACAGCCAACAGAACAATTGTACATCGTCATCAAAGGTTTCAGCTAGGGTTTCCTAGAATTAGAATGACCGATGCCACCAATGGGAATGAATACAGTATCATCAAAATCGTAAAAAATGCAAAATTTGTTGAAGTAAAAATTTAAGAGTGTACAGAAGTGATGCCACCAATATGGCTGTGTATGAATTAGAAGACGAATCATGGTCCAGACAACACTCTGATGAGCTGGGAATTGCTAGATGTCCCCATGTTCTTCTTCATTCTTCGAATGTGCAATAAAGTGACCCGGCAGTTACAAATGTGATTACTAACATAGTCAGTAAAGGAACAAACAAACCAATGATATAAATACTCTGTAATGAATTGGGATGACATTTGGTTGATGTTACATTGAGTTTCTGGAAGTAATCCAGTGAAATGTTTGTAATAGAATTCCTTATAACAGATGGAATCTGGTTAGTAAACTGCAGCCCAATGCCACCACTTCTGAGAGGACTATAAGCCACGGAACAACGACATTGATCTTCATCTTCATCCAACCTAGTGGTCCAGAGCTGAAATTGATTATCTTAGTGAAGTAGAAGAGACAAAGACAAACAGTGATCCACACAGAGGAACTATTCCAAAAATTTGTAGAGTCATGAAGATGCCCATATATTTAATGTCGTATTAATGTCGGGCCACATATTAATAGTCAATAAGAAGACACCATTGAGAAGAGCACAGTAAACATTAGACACGCACGTGCAACTATCAGTTTATCACTGGTGCTCAGATTTGCTTTCTTGAAATAATACATATAGAGGTACAGAGGCGATATAAACATTGGTGAGCAGTCCAGCAAAGATTCTGAGATTAATAGGAAAGTAAATATATTAATTAGTCTTCAGTGGAGATCATGTGTAATATTAATTACTGTCCGGTACTACCAAAGGATTTACTTGTTCTTCAGAAAATGACGTCCCACTGTACAGATCACCCTACAGTCCTCGTCAATGTCACACAGGTGATGGGGTTTTATTTATAATTCTTTGGTTTTGAACCATCGATTATTTTTGTACATGCAAAGTTTATAGGGATCCATTACAGCAAAGTTATATTTCCCCATCACATTCAAATACTTTATGTAAATAATTGAAGCTTCAAAATAAGATAAACATAAATGAAGTAACTTTAGCAGCACTGACCTAAAGGTGCAAACACACGTGCGATTGTTAAGGCCAACCGCTTCGGCCGACAAAGTGCCCATACACAGCACAGTTATCGGGCGAATAGGCTGTGCAATACATCGTGTGCGTTGGGTTGGCGCACGTGTGTATGAGGCTTAACCAATACAAAGTAAACACCAGGCACAGTAAACAAAAAAAATCAAACAAACCTGGTGAACTTCAAAAATATTTCTGGGTACTAGATGGTAAGAATGTCTACACACGTACCAAGTCCTTAACCATCATACACCACGTGTTTCCTACCAGTGCTTTATTGTCAATGTTTTAGTGTTTAATACATCTTCTTTAGGACTTCATTCGCAAAATATTGTTAAGCGCCATTAGAGAGGCATATTACGTGATGAGATGGATATCACTGAAGAATCCACCGGTTGAGTGGGAAACATCCTTTAAGGTTGGAAGAAAAGAAGTTTCATCTTCAGGTTAGGAGAGGTTTCTTATCAGTGAGAACGGTGAAACTGTGGAACTGTCTTTCAGCAGATGTGGTAATGGCAAGTTCATTGAATAACTTTAAAATGGGGCTAGATAAGTTTCTAAAACTAAATAATATTGAGAATTACTGGTATTAATACATATACTGTAGTTCTGGTTGGTACAGGGATACTATATAATATTGAGAATTACTGGTATTAATACATATACTGTAGTTCTGGTTAGTACAGGGATACTATATAATATTGAGAATTACTGGTATTAATACATATACTGTAGTTCTGGTTGGTACGGGGATACTATATAATATTGAGAATTACTGGTATTTATACATATACTGTAGTTCTGGTTGGTACGGGATACTATATAAATTGAGAATTACTGGTATTAACACTATACTGTAGTTCTGGTTGTACAGGGATACTATATAATATTGAGAATTACTGGTATTATACATATACTGTAGTTCTGGTGGTACAGGGTACCATATAATATTGAGAATTACTGGTATTAATACAATACTGTAGTTGGTTGGTACGGGGATACTATATAATATTGAGAATTACTGGTATAATACATATACTGTAGTTCTGGTTGGTACGGGGATACTATATAATATTGAGAATTATTGGATTAATACAATATACTGTAGTTCTGGTTGGTACAGGGATACTATATAATATTGAGAATTACTGGTATTAAATACATATACTGTAGTTCTGGTTGGTACACGGGGTACTATATAATATTGAGATTACTGGTTATTAATACAATTACTGTAGTTGGTTGGTAGGGGATACTATATAATATTGAGAATTACTGGTATTAATACATATACTGTAGTTCTGGTTGGTACGGGGATACTATATAATATTGAGAATTATTGGTATTAATACATATACTGTAGTTCTGGTTGGTACAGGGATACTATATAATATTGAGAATTACTGATATTAATACATATACTGTAGTTCTGGTTGGTACAGGGATACTATATAATATTTAGAATTACTGGTATTTATACATATACTGTAGTTCTGGTTGGTACGGGGATACTATATAAAATTGAGAATTACTGGTTTTAATACATATACTGTAGTTCTGGTTAGTACAGGGATACTATATAATATTGAGAATTACTGGTATTAAATTTTATTAATACATATACTGTAGTTCTATTTGGTACGGAGATACTATATAGTATTGAGAATTACTGGTGTTAATACATATACTGTAGTTCTGGTTAGTACAGGGATACTATATAATATTGAGATTTACTGGTATTAATTCATATACCATAGTTATGGTTGGTACAGTGATACTATATAATAGTATAATATTAAGAATTACTGGTATTAATACATATAATGTAGTTCTGGTTAATCCATGGATATTTTCTAATTGCCATTTGGAGTTAGGAATGATTCCCCCCCTAATTTTGTGGGGGGGGTTTCATCCTCTGGATCAACAGTTAGACAGGGTTAATTACGTAATGTATAAAGCTTGGACTAGATTGACTTTTGTCTTTATACAACCTCCACTACTATGTTACTATGTAACTGTTATACAGACATTATGGGTAGGGTATAAAGGTTGGAATAGATGGACGTATGTCTTTATATATCCCCTAATACTATGTTACTATGTAACTGTTAGATAGACATTATGGGTAGAGTATAAAGGTAATACTAGATTGAAGTATGTCTTTATACAACTTCCAATACTATGTTACTATAAGCATTATGGGTAGGGTATAAATGTTGGTTGGACTAGATGGGCGTATGTCTTAATTTAACCTCAAATATTATGTTACTATGTAACTGTTAGACAGACAAAGTTGGACTAGATGGACCTTGTCTTTATACAACCTCCAATACTATGTTACTATGTAAATGTTATACAGACATTATGGGTAGGGTATAAAGGTTGGACTAGATGGACGTATATCTTTATTTAACCTCAAATATTATGTTACTATGTAACTGTTAGACACACAAAGTTGGACTAGATGGACTTTGTCTTTATACAACCTCCAGTACTATGTTACTATGTAACTGTTAGACAGACATTATTGGTAGGTCAAAAATTGCACCATTTGTAAACATAAGAACTTTATTGAATAAACCCTGTATATGTATTAATGCCAGATATTCTATATATTCAGTTTTAGAAACGGATCCAGCTCACTTTTAAAGCTATTCAATGAACTTGCCATTACACATCACTGTAAAGAAACCCTTATCCTACTGAAGTTGAAACTTCCAACCTTAAAGGATGTCACGTGTCCTCTGATATGACATATAGTAAACACGGCACCAGAAGTTCATTGTATGCCCCATTAATATATTTTGTAAAGGTTATCATGTCCCCACGCAAACGTTGCTTATTCAATGTAAACAGCCCTATAATGTCTAATGCCCTGACTAGTCAAGCCCCTCAATTTTCCTTTATTAATTAGTTGGCCCTTCTCTAAACTGCTTCCATTTCCAAGATGTCCCTTTGTATATGAGATTCCAAAACTGCACCGCATATTCCAAATGAGGCCTTACCAGTGGCCTTGAAAAGTGGGAGGATAAGTTTTTTCTCAATCTATTCCTCTCTTTTATACAAGACAATATCTTGCTAGCTCTAGCCGTTGCTACCTGGCATTGTTGTACAGCTAAGTCTGTTATCTACCAGAACCCCCAAATCTTTTCCATTACAGTGAACCTTACACAGAGTTATTTATGGTGTAGGTGGCACAGGGATTATTAAATTCCAAATGCATCACCTTACATTTATCTACATTGAATCCATCTGCCATTCTGCTGCCCATTTTGATAATCTATCTAGGTCTGCTTTGCAGCACTGCAGATCATTTGAAGTTTCCAAGCTTGATAGTTTTAGTGTCATCAGCAAACACAGAGACCTTGCTAACAATGAATTAATCTCTATAGTAGTTATTTATAAACAGATTAATAGAAGAAGATATTACCAAAACCAACAAAGCTTCCTTTCTAGTAGGAACTTCTACCAATCTGTGAAAGGAAATATAGCAAATTTAGGAACTTGATAGTTTTGATGTGTAGGTTATATGGAACATGCCCCATGCCGCAGCCTTCCCAATGTATATGGAGGGGAATTTCCACCTCCTCACGGCATTTGGTGTAAAAGAAATCTCAGATCGTATTACAGTAAATGCTGGAAAATAGTCTAACACCCCTGGGTACTTATTAGTATTGAGAATCACTCCACAATGTACTGACACCTTCCATGGACCTATTGGCAGGCTAAATAAATGGCCACTTATGCGTTTTCCCCACATCAGACTTGGCGAAATTGAATGACTGAACTTAACGCAATAAACATTTCGCCATTTTAAAATGATCGAGATCCCTATGTGAGACTTAATTACCTTGTCCTGCCTCTTCTATTAAAGAAATACTGTAAGTTCTGCAGAGACATGCAAAACATGAAAGTATCTGATAACTGCTAATAGAGTTTTTACCAAACAAATTCAAAAAATGTAGTAAGCATTCAAACATGTATGTAAAGTCATTCAAAAACATGTATATAAATCATTTTGTTGAGAAGTGTACAGAAATTTGGCTTGTAAAACTATAAAATATTTTTTACATCAATAGCTATTACCTTTAAAACTTGGAGTGGGTGGTGTGTATGGTGTGTGTATGGTGTGTGTGTATGTGTGTGTGTGTGGTGTGGTTTGTGTTGTATTGTGTGTGTGTGTGTGTGTGTTGTGGGTATGTGTGTGTGTATGTGTTGTGTGTGTGTGTGTGGTTGTGTGTGTGTGTGTGTGTATTTGTGTGTGTGTGGTTGTGTGTATGTGTGTGTGTGTGTGTGTGTGTGTTGTGTGTGTGGTGTGTGTGTGTGTGGGGCGGGTTCTGATGTTTATCCCATTCGCAGGATACCCCTGTAATAATACAGTGGTTTAAAAAATTCAGAAATCAGCCAGGTGTACTGTGTGCCGTAAGTCTACTTAAATTCTTCTTCTATTTGAAGATGGCTCCCATCCTCTGGAATTCTATTCCCTCTCTCTATGTCAAGAAACCTCAATAAAAAGGTTAAATAAACATGTCCAGCTATCTCTCTGAGCACAGCATAGGACTGTTCACACTGCACCGTTATTACTATAGCACTTCCACCCTTCCCTATGTATCGGTATGTTAACCCCTATTAGATTGTAAGCTCTACGGGCAGGGACTTCTTTCCTATGTTACATCTTTCAAGCACTTGATATTCATGATCTACTATATTAATATATATGTATATTTAGTATCATGTTATATGTATTTTTATATGTCCCCCTTATTCCCCAAGAAACTTATAGTACATCGCGTGTCTCCCCGTGGCGCTATAAATAACATACAGACAACATACATTATACAAACTACATCAACACCTAATTAGGTACCTGTACAATCTCCTAAAGGAATATTTCCCCCAAATGAAAACCTATATTTTCCTTATCCAAACCTCCAACACAGGAGTTTCTTATCGTTACTTACCTCCCCTGGTTCTTAAGCCATTTAAGGGAACTGTGGTCTCCGTACAGGGGCCCTTTAATAAAAAAAGCCAAAAATGACTCCAAGATCTTCTTAGGCAGTCTATCCAAAGTTACCAAACTTTGTATATTTTCTGCTAGTAGTGAGTTATGACATCACCGACACTTGGGTCCCCTCAAAGTTTAAGAGTGGAGCATGCCCACTGCTGGGAATAGAGCATGTCTGCTGCTCATAAGCCCAACCCCCAAACTTCTAAATTGATGTTAATGCTAGCCACCAGACTGAACAATATTTATTTTTTTCCCTAGGTGAATAGATAGATAGATAGAAGAAGGATACAGAATAGTTAAAGGTCTATAACTGGCTTCAGAAAAGAAGCTAGTCTTTAACATTAAAAGTCTATAACTTAAGATCCAGGGAAGCTAGAGCTTGTTTGAAAGGTATAAAAGAGCTCTAATGAACACAGGGAGCTTGCATGGAGACACAGTTACCCCCTAATACTTACATTTCTCTGATGCAAGAAAGCTGTATTTCTTACAATTGCAACGGTCAGTTACTGTCCTATTGTGAGGGATCATCCAATGAATGTATTCCGGAATCCAATATATGGATTCTGGATTTTCCCACTGTCCTGATCTTGCCCTCGCGGTAGAGAAATGTAAGCATTATTCAATTGAGGGACCAAGGGGAGAAAGTACTGTAACTTTATGATTCTGGCATTTAGTGGGGTGGTAGAAGGTTATTATTGGTTTTTCATTATGCTATGATAATTGTATCATGCATGGTATGATTTTGGGCTGTCTGACATGGTGAAAATTTGTATCGCAGTGAAATTAGAGTGGTACCCGCTGGGAGGTAGAAATATTGCAGATTTGCAGATTTCTGTTCCCATTAGTTTCCACAGTCCAGGAAATGATTGAACTCATTCTACCAAATAACACGACACTGATTTATAATATGCCATTTAGCAGATCTTTCAATGCGCGGTATGTTTTTTTTGTGATACTGCACCTTTAATGCTTGTTGCCGCGATCATAGATTTACACTGGCCCATACAACCATTGCGGTATTTTGGTACCCCATTGTATTGCACGCACAAACGTTTGTACATTTACGGCCAGGATCATACAGGTTTGCCTGATAATATATATTTTTTCTCCTACAATTAAGCAGGTCATGGTACTAATATATTCTGATATATAAGATAAAGAGGGCCAGGAATTTCCATAGCAAATGCAAAATCACTGTGTTTAAAAAAAAGACGAGTGTATTTATATATACGAAACATGCTACTATACACCCCCAGCTCACATAATAAATTGAAACCCGATTGGCTGCAGAAGGGGAAAGGGTTAATGTAAAATCTTATTTCTGCTTGTAACTGATACTAACTAAAATGGCCAAGATTCTTTTCCCATGAGGTTGAAATCTTGAAAGTCAGGAAAACTTGCCACATGGGTAGGTTATTATGCAGAGCCATTCTGATTGGTGAACATCTACATAGACTGCATACATAAGAGACGTGGATCTTCCACTTTAGGAGGCCAGAATCAATGGCAGCCTCCATAAGCTCCCAAAAAATTGAGGACCACAGTTCATCTTTAAGATTGAAATACTGTACAAGAAGGAAATGGGACATATCAACAAATAGATGGTCAATGATGTTGAGAAAATACTAGTTCCGTAATAGGCATTTTTAAAAACTATTATTTCAGTTATTAGGGAAATACATTTTTACACTAAAAAATTTATTTTCAAAAATTGTACCTTTAGTACAGAAAGATTAATCATCATTTGAAATCACAGCACATTTACAGGGAAGACCTGTCACTCCAGATGCGAAATTATACTGTGGGCCCTCCCTGACCTCTTTGTGTGCCTGCCTACTAGCCACCTTTCTGCAACAATTAAGAGAATCAGCAGAGAAAGAAGGCAGGGGGTAGGGGTGGTGGTAAGCAGAGCAGTGTCCATGGTGAGGATGTGCAGATTTTTATAGTGTCGCAGACACTACAAGGAGGCAGTGAGTAAGGGAGGGTGTGGGAATTAGGAGCACTCACAATATTAATTATGAAATACAGATAACTATGTGAGTACCACCATTTTACTTCTTTCAAATTGTAGTTTCAGATAATGTAAAGTTGTTTGAGTGAGTATAGTGACCCTTTAAAAGCTTATGTATTTCTGCTGTATTTGCTGTTTCAATATATAAACTATAATTAAATGCCTGGTAAATATATATGTTAAAGTCTGCACACTGCCCACGGTGCATTGCATTCCTGTATTAAAAATAAATACATCATATTGTATACTGTATACAATAAATCAGATAGAATAGAAGCCTGCATACGTGCTCACCAAGTATTCTTACCCTATGTTTTGCTCCACCTTATCTTAGGACCAAAAAGCAGTAAGTAAGAAAATGTTCCTTGTTAAAGACCCATCCTATACAAATCATCTTATTGATACAACATCATTTCGGATCAAATATCCAAAAACACGATCATACTTATCGTGTTGAACTACCAGATCACTTACCCTAACTCATTTCTAACCTTTTATCTGTAGGGACCCATTGAAACAATTTTCATGTCTAGGGACCCCTACAAATAGATAATTATTGTCGATCAATCCCAAAAACATATTTCAATGAAAATGTAAACTTTGATATCTATTAAAAAATGCAAGAATTCACCACAGGGTGGACCTCATAAAAACATTACTTTTTTTATTTATCTCTCAGACACAATCACTATTATACAGAAAGATATATCTGAAATTGTATTATCAAATGGGGATCCATACATTTCTGTCAATCTTAGGACCCCATGCAACCTCTCAGGACCTCTAGTGGTCCCCGACCACGTTGAGAAACACTGCCCTACTTGATGTACTTATACACCTACACTCTACTGCTACAAGAACCCTTGACTCCAAAGTTACTCTTATGTACCTAACATAGAATCAAACACTCTAGAGTAAAATATATTAACAAATTATTGCTGAGCGAACTGGGAACTTTCCTATATTATTTTTTACAGCCAACAGAACAATTGTACAGTCATCAAAGGTTCTTCAGCTTAGGGTTTCCTGGAATTAGAATGACCGATTGCACCAATGGGAATGAATAAAGTACCATCAAAATCGTAAAAATGCAAAAATTTGTTGAAGTAAAATTTTAAGAGTGTACAGAAGTGATGCCACCAATATGGCTGTGTATAGAATTAGAAGACGATCATGGTCCAGACAACACTCTGATGAGCTGCTGAATTGCTAGATGTCCCCATGTTCTTCTTCATTCTTCGAATGTGAAATAAAGTGACCCGGCAGTTCAAATGTGATTACTACATAGTCAGTAAGGAACAAAAAACAATGATATAAATACTCATGTAATGAATTGGGATGACATTTGGTCTTGATGTTACATTGAGTTGGAAGTATATCCAGTGAATAGTTTGTAATAGAATCCTTATAACAGATGGAACTCCTGGTTAGTAAACTCAGCCCAATGCCACCACTTCTGAGAGGACTATAAGCCACGGAACAACGACATTGATCTTCATCTTCATCCAACCTAGTGGTCCAGAGCTGAAATGATTATCTTAATGAAGTAGAAGAGACAAAGACAAACAGTGATCCACACGAGGAACTTATTCCAAAAATTTGTAGAGTCATGAAGATGCCCATAATATAATGTCTTGTATTAATGTCGGGCCACATATTAATATCAATAAGAAGACACCATTGAGAAGAGCACAGTAAACATTAGACACGCACAGTGCAACTATCAGTTTATCACTGGTGCTCAGATTTGCTTTCTTGAATAAATCATATTGAGGTACAGAGGCGATATAAACATTGGTGAGCAGTCCAGCAAAGGATTCTGAGATTTAGGAAAGTAAATATATTAATTAGTCTCCAGCTTGGAGATCCCATGTGTATAAATTACTGTCCGGCTACTACACAGGATTTATCTTGTTCCTTCAGAAAATGACGTCCCACTGTACAGATCACCCACTACAGTCACTGTCAATGTCACACAGGTGATGGGGTTTTATTTATAATTCTTTGGTTTTGAACCATCGATTATTTTTGTACATGCAAAGTTTATAGGGATCCATTACAGCAAAGTTATATTTCCCCATCACATTCAAATACTTTATGTAAATAATTGAAGCTTCAAAATAAGATAAACATAAATGAAGTAACTTTACCAGCACTGACCTAAAGGTGCAAACACACGTGCGATTGTTAAGGCCAACCGCTTCGGCCGACAAAGTGCCCATACACAGCACAGTTATCGGGCGAATAGGCTGTGCATATACATCGTGTGCGTTGGGTTGGCGCACGTGTGTATGAGGCTTAACCAATACAAAGTAAACACCAGGCACAGTAAACAAAAAAAATCAAAACAAACCTGTGAACTTCAAAAATATTTCCTGGTACTAGATGGTAAGAATGTCTACACACGTAACCAAGTCCTTAACCATCATAACCCACGTGTTTCCTACCAGTGCTTTATTGTCAATGTTTTAGTGTTTAATACATCTTCTTTAGGACTTCATTCGCAAAAATATTGTTAAGCGCCATTAGAGAGGCATATTACGTGATGAGATGGAATCACTGAAGAATCCACCGGTTGAGTGGGAAACATCCTTTAAGTTGGAAGAAAGAAGTTTCATCTTCAGGTTAGGAAGGTTTCTTATCAGTGAGAACAGTGAAACTGTGGGAACTGTCTTTAGCAGATGTGGAATGGCAAGTTCATTGAATACTTTAAAATGGGGCTAGATAAGTTTCTAAAACTAAATACATATTGAGAATTACTGGTATTAATACAATACTGTAGTTCTGGTTGGTACGGGGATACTATATAATATTGAGAATTACTGGTATTAATACATATACTGTAGTTCTGGTAGTACAGGGATACTATATAATATTGAGAATTACTGGTATTATACTACTATATGTGTCTCTGGTTGGTACGGGGATACTATATAATATTGAGAATTACTGGTATTATACATATACTGTATTCTGTTGGTACGGGTAATATAAATGAGAATTACTGTTTAAACATATACTGTAGTTCTGGTGTACAGGGATACTATATAATATTGAGAATTACTGGTATTATACATATACTGTGTTCTGGTTGGTACAGGGAGACATATAATATTGAGAATTACTGGTTAATACCTATACTGTAGTTCTGGTTGGTACGGGGTATATATATTGAGAATTACTGGTCTTAATACATAACTGTAGTTTGTTGGTAAGGGATACTATTAATATTGAGAATTACTGGTATTAATACTATACTGTAGTTGGTTGGTACGGGATACTATATAATATTGAGAATTACTGGTATTAATACTATTACTGTAGTTCTGGTTAGGTACGGGGATACTATATAATATTGAGAATTACTGGTATTAATACATATACTGTAGTTCTGGTTGGTACGGGGATACTATATAATATTGAGAATCTGTATAATACATAACTGTAGTTCTGGTTGGTACGGGATACTATATAATATTGGAATTACTGGTATTAATACATATACTGTAGTTTGGGTTGGTACAGGGATACTATATAATATTGAGAATTACTGTATTATAAATACTGTCTAGTTCGGTTGGTCAGGGATACTATATAATATTGAGAATTACTGGTATTATACATATACTGTAGTTCTGGTTGGTAGGGGATACTATATAAATTGAGAATTAATGTATTAATACATATACTGTAGTTCTGGTTGAGTACAGGGATACATAATATTTAGAATTATCGGTATTAATTATACATATACTGTAGTTCATTGGTACGGAGGATACTATATATATTGAGAATACTGGTTTAATACATATACGTGTTCGGTTGTACAGGGATACTATATAATATTGAGATTTACTGGTATTAATTCAATTAACATAGTTATGGTTTGGTACAGTGATACATATAATAGTTAATATTAAGAATTACTGGTATAATAATATAATGTAGGTCTCGTTAATCCATGGATATTTCTAAGCGCCATTTGGAGTTAGGAATGATTCCCCCCTAATTTTGTGTGGGGGGGGTTCATCCTCTGGATCAACCGTTAGACAGGGTAATTACATAAGTATAAAGCTGGACTAGATGGAATTTGTCTTTATTACAACCTCCACTACTATGTTACCTATGTAACTGTTTTAAGACATTAGGGTAGGGTATAAAGGTTGGAATAGATGGACGTATGTCTTAATATCCCCTAATATATGTTACTATGTAACTGTTAGATAGACATTATGGTAGAGTATAAAGGTATACTAGATGAGATAGTATGTCTTTATACAACTTAATACTATGTTACGATAAGAATTATGGGTAGGGTATAAATGTTGGACTAGCAGGGGTATGTCTTATTTAACAACCCAATATTATGTTACGTTGTAACTGTTAGACAGGACAAAGTTGGACTAGATGGACCTTGTCTTTATACAACCTCCAATACTATGTTACTATGTAATGTTATACAGACATTATGGGTAGGGATAAAGGTTGGACTAGATGACGTATATCTTTATTAACCTCAATATTATGTACTAGTGTAACTGTTAGACACACAAAGTTGGACTAGATGGACTTGTCTTATCAACCTCCAGTACTATGTTACTATTGTAACTGTAGACGGACATATTGGTAAGGTTATAAAGGTTTGACTAGATGGACTTGTGTCTTTATTCAACCTCCAATACTATGTTACATAGTAACTGTAATACAGACATTAGGGTAGGGATAAATGTTGGACCAGATGGACGTATGCTTTATTTAACTCAATATTATGTTACTATGTAACTGTTATACAGACATTATGGGTAGGTATAAAGGTTGGACTAGATGGACGTGTCTTATACAACCTCCAATACTATGTTACTATGTAACTGTTATACAGACATTATGGGTAGGGTATAAAGGTTGGACTAGATGGACGTAGTCTTTATAAACCTCCAATACTATGTTACTATGTAACTGTTAAGAGACATTAGGGTAGGGTATAAAGATTGGACTAGATGGACGTATGTCTTTATACAACCTCCAATACTATGTTACTATGTAACTGTTTATCAGGCATTATGGGTAGGATATAAGGTTGGACTAGATGGACGTATGTCTTTATACAACCTCCAATACTATGTTATTATGTAACTGTTATACAGACATTATGGGTAGGTAAAGGTTGGACTAGATGGACGTATGTCTTTATACAACCTCCAATACTATGTTATTATGTAACTGTATACAGACATTATGGGTAGGGTTTAAAGGTTGAACTAGAGGACGTATGTCTTTATACAACCTCCAATACTATGTTACTATGTAACTGTTATACAGACATTATGGGTAGGGTATAAAGGTTGGACTAGAGGGGCGATGTCTTATATAACCTCCAATACTATGTTACTATGTAACTGTTAGACAGACATTATGGGTAGGATTAAAGGTGGACAGATAGACGTATGTCTTTATACAACCTCCAATACTATGTTACTATGTAACTGTTTTCAGACTTATGGGTAGGGTATAAAGGTTGGACTAGATGACATGTCTTATATAACCTCCAATACTATGTTACTGTGTAACTGTTTACAGACATTATGGGTAGGGTATAAAGGTTGGACTAGATGGATGTATGTCTTATACAACTCCAATACTATGTTACTATGTAACTGTTAGACAGACATTATGGGTAGGGTATAAAGGTTGGACTAGATGGATGTATGTCTTATACACACCCCAATACTATGTTACTAGTAACTGTTAGACAGACATTTGGTAGGGTTAAAGGTTGGACTAGATGGACGTATGTCTTTATACAACCTCCAATATATGTTACTATGTAACTGTTAGACAGACATTATGGGTAGGGTATAAAGGATGGACTGATGGACGTATGTCTTTATCAACCTCCAATAATAGTTATATGTACTGTATACAGACATTATGGGTAGGGATAAAGGTTGGACTAGATGGACGTATGTCTTATACAACCTCCAATACTATGTTACTATGTAACTGTTATACAGAAATATGGGTAGGGTATTAAAGGTTGGACTAGATGGATGTATGTCTTATACAACCTCCAATACTATGTTACTATGTATTATTTAAACAACATATTTTGTTAAGAACCAAATAGTTCCCATCTTAGCACTCGTGGAATTTTACATACATGCTCAAAAAAAATGTTACTCCAATAGTAACTATCCACTAATAAGAGTGTCATTATTGTAACTCGTGTATTTTAGTTTATTGCACTATTCCAAATTACAATACAGACCTAAACTTAACAACTCTAATTAATTATAAATGTATCCACAACAATTAAAAGCAAACACATATGGCACATGTGCTATGGATACAGTGCCCCTAATGTCCAAAGTCTCTTATACTTTGTGCTGCTGGCATGATTTTTGATCTAAATACGAAATAATTGTTCCAGCTGAGGATCCCATTCTCTCCTGGATCGCTTGTTAGTTAAAAAGCCAAATGATTTTTCAACGTAATGGTTACACAGACACAAATTCTGGCAATTGCACTTGTTCCAAACTTATCTGGACGATGTTCAACGTCTCCCCGCTGTTAACTAGGTGGGCTGTGCTGATCCAATTTCCAACTCGCCGATCACCTCCACTCATACACCATTCGGTGTATGTGGTTGATGTTCAATGTATCATCCAGCCTCTAAGACGAACCAGAGTCGCTTCACCCCCTGTAAGGCAGACCAGTACTATGTTACTATGTAACTGTTAGACAGACATTATTGGTAGGTTATAAAGGTTTGACTAGATGGACTTGTGTCTTTATTCAACCTCCAATGTAATGGTTACACAGACACAAATTCTGGCAATTGCACTTGTTCCAAACTTATCTGGACGATGTTCAACGTCTCCCCGCTGTTAACTAGGTGGGACTTATCTGGACGATGTTCAACGTCTCCCCGCTGTTAACTAGGTGGGCTGTGCTGATCCAATTTCCAACTCGCCGATCACCTCCACTCATACACCATTCGGGATCCAATTTCCAACTCGCCGATCACCTCCACTCATACACCATTCGGTGTATGTGGTTGATGTTCAATGTATCATCCAGCCTCTAAGACGAACCAGAGTCGCTTCACCCACCTGTAAGTGCAGAGCGGTGGCCTCTTACCTCCGCATCACATGCCGGTTTTCGTCATACGTACCCTCCGATGTTATTCCACATGTTGCCTGTAAGGTTTCACTCAGTTATCCAACGCGCGTTTCACCCCAAAAACCCGTAGGCGGGGCTTCTTCAGGGATAAATCGTTACCTCATTTCCTCTAGATCTCCTTCCTTTTAAACCCACTGTTATTGTTGAACTTAACCCTTTAATTTCATTAACTGATTCTCTTTCTGAATGTTCGGTCATCTATTGAGTCAGAAAAAAAAAAAAAATTTTCCCCCATATATTTCCATCCACTTTATGGGATGAAGCAAAGGTTAACTTCATTATTTTCCATAATCTATGGAGTCTTAGTTTCGCTAATCTAGTAGTTTAATAACTTCCATATTATCATATTACTTTACTTTTAGTTTCGTCACCTTCGAGTCCCTTTACAGATTATAATGAGCTACTATATACACTATTTACAAAAAACAATTAAACGAGAAATCTTCATTTAGCCCTCTTGGACTTCTTGTGTTTAACCGCTACATTATCTACTATATTATTCACCATCTAATAAATCCCTATGAATCCAACTTAAAAAAAAAATCTATATAATTGGTGAGATACTATGTAGTACATATATTTTAACCATTCAGAAGAAAGACCCCATCTACCCTCAATTCATTCTTGTAGACGGTATAGAGGTCTGTGCGATATGTACGGGCCGGGCAGGTCTTTGTTGCTGCAGGAAGGTGTTTGAAGGAAGGGGGTGTAAGAAGTGCAAGGCAGGAGATGGGCAGGAGTTCTATGTGAGTTCTGTGTAACCTTTATAAAAGCACTTGGCCTGCAGAAATCCTTGGTGAATTCTAATATCCTTATAATTTACAGTAGGCAGGTATTTTATCTATATATTACATTATTGAAGTGGAAAATTGCTCCTTTTTTTCATTTCCATGTTTTGTATAATTCCCCCCAACCCCCAGAGTACAAGTTATAACAAACTTTAATTACAATGCACTCTGCCTGCTTATACTGTCAATCAAACCAATCAGCAAACCGCCACTGCTAAATCCTCTCTCACCTTGCTCGGTTGAGATGTTCGAAACTGTTGAGTTTCGTTTCGCTTTTAAATGTTCAAAATTTTCGGAAAGTTCGACTTTCGATAAAAATCAAAAATTCGGGTTCCGTGAAATTCGGGAGTTCCGAAAGTTTCGTTGGGACTTCCCTCAGATTCGATTTGAAGCTGGGTTCTAATCGAACCCACATTACATCTCTAATAATCCAGCTGCAAACATACCCAGCCCCCCCTCCTCACCCCACCTTAGAACTCACGCACATCCAAGACAGAAGAGACACTTGATTCCTATTGACTAATGTGCAGAGGGTGTGTCCTGCTAGTAAGCTTGTAAAGCCATGTAGCAGTACGCACAAGTGGCTTGTTTTACAGCCTGGCACAGAGGAGAGGACAGAAAAGGGAGGCGGAGTGGGCATCCCTGTAGGGAAATTTGCCTGTCTGTGAAAACGGAGCCACAGATAAAGGTAGGAGAAAGGCAGTGTGTTTTCACTTAATTTAGTGTTGCATTGAAGAAATTTAATATTTTTAGCTCCTCACCTTTATTATCATATGTTCTCCAACGACAGAAATGGGAGGATTGTCAGTGACAATGGTAGTGGGAGGAGCCAGTAAGAAATCAGTACTGCATGAGTATGGTTTCTAATGCATAAGTGATATTTTAAGTTTCTTTTTTTTTTATTTAGCCTGTGTAATATTTCAAAAATAAAAGTTGTCCTTTTTTTTTAGTTTTTCTTTATCTAAGTAAAGCTTTTCTATATTTTTAAAGAAACCCAATAAAATATCTTTCCCTGTTTATAAAGTATCCCACAAGCCGAATGCATCCCATGTTATTCAATCTGTTAGTGTAGCTGCCAGTCAGAACATTTTTCCATTGTATTTTGTATTGTTTTTTCTATAATTGATCTCTGTCATTAAAAGGACAAATGTGGTCTCAATACAATTAAAAAGAGCACATTACTACATACCAGGATCATGCTTCTAGCTGCAGTCTATCCAAAGTTACAACAGTGTAAAGGGCGGCATTTCCAGCTATCACATCACCAGCACCATTGCTCTGCCCCCTATACCAGAGGCACTGACCATGCCCAGTTGTATTCTACTGGTGTTACAGAGCATCATCTGCTACCCCCAAACTTTTTAATAATTTTTAAAGTAGCCACAAGCCTGAAAAGAAAACTAGGTAGAGGAATCAACCAAAAAATGGTGGCAGGTCTTTAAATGGCTTCAAAAAAGATTATTATTATTATTATTATTATATAAAAAAAAATTGGGGGGAGGGGCTTCTTAAACAGGATGTCATGTGATTGTCAATTTGTCATAGACTTTCTTGTTTATCTAGAAGGTTTAACTCTACAAGCCTATAATGTAATACCCAGAGAAGCTAGAGACAGAGATCTTTTAAATAGAGGGCACTTATATGGAGACCACATTAATTATATAATTAGGGGCTGATGCAATAAAAGGAGCAAAATTAATTTGTGCAGTTAAACTAGATATGACTGGTTCATGCAGATTATTTGCACACTTTTTCCAGACCCTTTGTGTTTTTGTAATAAAATAACATTTTCCTCAGATCGTAAATAGTGTGATCATAATTATTATGTAGCCACAACTAAGAGCAGTATAGATGGACACAAAACCAAACTCGAACACGACTTGAAACCGAACTTTATGAGTTCGGACGAACTCGAACTATTCAAACTAGTTCAGGTTCGATCTAGTTAGTTTTTTTGAACTCGAGGCTGTATTTTCGATAATTATCGTAAATTTGATAATTATCGAATTTACGAGCCGTTCGGTAACCCTAGAATGTATCGTTTACTAATCCTCGAATGTATTGTTCGTTTTTGGTAACCCTCGAATGTATGGATCGTTTTGCTAACCCTAGAATGCTTCATTTGGTAACCCTTGAATGTAATGTTTGTTTTCGCTAACCCTAGAATATATGGCTCGTTTTCGCTAACCCTCGAATGTATTGTTCACTAACCCTCGAATGTAGCCTTCGACTTTCGGTAACCCTTGAATGTATCATTCAATTTCGGTAAATCTCGAAAATATCGTTCGCTAACCCACAAATTTCCCGGATCCCTCAAATGTAGCTTGCGCAGAACCTGACAATTGCCCGCTCATGTTTAAGAAGTGTTTAAACAAGTTTTGGTGATAGTGACATGTTCCCCAGACCATTTCCCAGGTGCCACAGCCATTTACAGTAAGTTACCATTGTTAGTTTAGCTGTAAATCATCCGGACTTTTTGAACTATCACTCCCCCATTGACTTTAATCGGACAGTTCGAAGTTCGAACGTTCCAAAACGGACCATGAAGTTCGGCCATCTCTAAAGAGCAGCAAAGATACCAATAAAATAAATATTGCTAAAGCAATGCACATGTACATTTTTTCCTTTTATAAATAGCAAGACCTCTGATGAGCAGTAGGGGGGGTTCAGTGAAGACAAGCATTTACAATATGAAATTGATTATCTTTATTACGCTTGCCTATGTATTATAAACATTCCCTTCATTTTTAAAAATAATTTAATTTTATATTATGCTATTCTGTGCTGTGGTCAATATTGAGCAGCCATTTCTGGTTCTGTGACCAATCTTCTTCTTCCAAGAATGCACCATTTGTTACAGTTGGTCACACCCACTAGGAGCCTCTAGCCAATCCTTTTAGAGGACAGATTAGGCAAGGGAGCATGTGACTGAGATCAGGGGTGGGGCCAGTCACTGTACATACACACAGTTATTTCATCCAATTCTTTCAGAGGGTTACATTTACTTTAAAGCTATTTGCTTTTGTGTGATTTTGCAGTTTATTGGTGTTTTAAGAGGAGATATTTTGAGATTCTGGAGTGTAAAAATTTGGGATTAGTTCTCCTTTAATAAATCTAAAAAGCTGGTGTTTGATCTTTACTTACAGTCTCTCTAAGTTGGTGTAATTTCCTAGTGGGTTTAATCTTTTTGTTCCTTTTAATCATGTAAGAGAGTTTGGTACAAAAGAGGCGAACATTATCCCCTTATTGACAGAACTTACAGTTTGGAGATGTTAATTTATAAGCACCACTGACGGATAATAACCATATAAATCTGGTTTGACCGGTATCACATGTTAACCCTTTGTAACATTAAATGTCTATAGAAATGATGAGTTACTTTATAACCTCTAGGGCAGGGATAGGTAATCATTTTCCTAATGGGTCACATGAAAAACCTGGACTAATGTGAAGGGCCAGACCAATAGGTTCAACTCAATTCTGCTCAACATTAATTTGATCTCATTATAGAAAAAGAATGTTCACCCCCCACACAAACCTTTGAAGATTAGGAATTATCTTGCTGCATAGACCAATTGAAAATAACATACGCCACGGAACAATGATGTTGATCTTTATCTTTATCCAGGCTAGTGGTCCAGAGCTGAAATTGATTATCTTTATGAAGTAGAAGAAATAAAAAGAAGTGGGAATCCAGGCACTTTCAGGGATATTCAATAAAAGTTCTTATCGTTTAAAATGGTGCTAATTTTGCCCCAACCAATCAGAACTTATGTAACATTTGAAAGCTAACATCTGATTGGTTGGGGCAAAATTAGCACCAATTTAAACAATAAGAACTTTTATTGAATAACCCCCTTTGTGTAATAATCCCGTAGAAGTAAAAAGATGATAGAAACATTAATGATCGGCTTCTGTGATTAATACATTTCTAGAGATCCATATGCTGTTTTTTATTGTGTTACCAGCTTCTGTTATCTTCTTGAAGATCTCCGAAATGCACAGGGTTTATCTTGTTCCTTCAGAAATGTAATTGCCACCGTACAGCTCACTCACTATGGTGTAATAGCTGGCGTTAAAATCACATTGCCAGTAAATTTCTTTTTGGATTTACCCACGTGCGCTAATGTGATATTGAAATGCGGAAGGTAGATTTGCCCAGAGCAATAGTGTCTCTGGGTAAATCTCCCCCTTTAAGTTTGTTTGCCCTTAGGGGTTATGGGTAGCAGGAAGGATTAAAAGCAAAAAATAAATAAATAAATAAATAAAAACTTAATATAAAACATAATAAAAATCAAATTAAATAAAAATAAAATAAAAACGAAAAGATAAAAAAATTCACATAAATAAAAATAAGTAAACAAAAATAAAAAAATAAATAAACAAAAATTAAAATAAAATCAAAAAATAAAAAATAAAAATAATTAAAAAAAAAAAAATAAATAATAATAATAATAAAAAATAAGAAGAAGAAAAGAAAAAAAATATAAAAAAAATAGCTCAAGCTCAAAAATCAGTTTAACCTACAGTATTTATTTATGTATTTTGCTCTTTATCCTACCCAAAAATATTTACCCTATACCTTTACCCTAACCAAAAAAAGATTGAGTATTATACTTTACACTACATTGCTGGCAGGTGCCATGTTTTGCAAGGTATTATTCCTGTAAGTAGATATCTCCATTGAAAAGTTATGTTGCAATACCAGAAACTCATAGGCTGTCTAACGAGTAGTCATTGTGAGCTCAAAAATGGGAAGCAAATTACATTAGGGGCAGCTAACATTGATTAAAATTCATAAAAGGAGAACTGTCGTCTCCTTTTATGAATTCCAAAAATCTAGGCGGTTTTCAACATCTCTACCAAAGATATTTTACTAGTCTTGCTTGAAAGGTATAAGAGGGATCTTTGCAATGGCCCCTGTGTTAAGCACAGTTCCTCTTTCACAACAAATTAACCAGTGATATTAATTTTTGTTATAATACATGAATAAAACAATTTATTTAAAAAAAAAAAATAGTAGCAATTATCAGTATCCATATTACAGTATGTTATACAGATTTGAAATGCATTCTGGGTAATACCAATACAAAAGTGCTGGAAATACAGAATATATGGTAAAGTAGCATTTTAAAGGAGAATTAAACATTTTTTAATTCTAATGTTCTAATGTTAAAATTTCTCACACCAGAACACATATATATTGTAAAATTGCATTATGTAAAATGTAGATTCTATAAAGGCTTCCATGGTGTTGCCAGTACAACAACTCACAGCCTGTGGATTATTCAAAAACTCTTGTGAGCATGTGCAGCCATTAGCCCAACCCCCTGACCCCACTATTCACTATACATATACATTGGTTTGTATCATTGAAGGAACAAAATTAATTCTTGATCTTCTTCCTATCAGTATCCTAGACCAGTGGTTCTCAAGCTTTTTAGACCGTGGCACACTTGGCAATGCAAATTCTTCTTGAGGCACAGTTGTGTTTTTATTGTTGGATTTTAAGTTGAAATGACTCATATTGTATGCACTTTACAGTGTATATTGTATTAAGGTAGTGTAATGTTACATTACATTAACTGTGTTGACAATTTCATAAAATTGATTTAATGTATAAAATAACAAAAATCTAAGTTAGATACTGGTGAAAATATTTTCACTACAAAAATTCTAAAGCACACCTCTGGGTCTTTGAAGTCACATCATTGTGCCCAGGTAAACCCTTTGAGAAACCCTGTCTCTTGTGATGATTAGGCCAGGTGCACCTCCACCCACTGTGGTTAAATTATTTTTTGTGCAACCCTGTGCCATGGTACCAGTGCTGTTTACACTATACTTCAATGTCCATTACCATTCCTCAAGGGATTAAGGGAATATTGTTGATATTCAGAAAACATTTACTGGACATTTAACAATCACTATTGTCTAATTATATACCCTTTTCTATAAACCATCCCCGTCTCTCCACACAATGTGGATGGAATCTCTAAAGGTAATTCCACTGAGTTTTATAGCAGTGCAGTAAGTTTCAACAAACTACTATTAGAGATGTCCGAACTTCGCAAAATCCGGTCCACTTGAGGATCCGCAAATTTTCGAAAAAATTCGAAAATCCACGAGCGGACCCATTAAAACCCATTAAAATGAAAAATTCTTCGAAAATAGGTGAAATCCTCGTAATTTCGAAAATTTTCGAAAACCCGTATTTTCGGAAATTTTTGAAATTATGAGGATTTCACATATTTTCGAAACTACGGGAAAATACATATTTTCGAAAATTCGCGAAAATACGAGAAATCCTCGTAATTTCGAAAATTTTCGAAAACGCGGTTCAGAAAAGTTCGGAGGGCGGAAATCCGGAAAATCTGCGATATCCGCCATTCGCGAATGAGGAATCCGGGTTCGGATCCACGAACCGGGCCATCACTAACTACTATAAACTAACCCAAAGACTCAACTGCAGATGATTAATATATAAAGGAGCTTTAAACCAGAAAAATAAAATCTATTAATATGTAATATGAGTTTTAAATCGATTGAGCAATCATTGATTTCTAAAACATCACATATATAAATCCATTCAATTATATCTTGTACTATTTTGTGCAGCCAACAAAACAATGACATCTCTTCATTAAAGCTTCCTTTAGCTTAGGGTTTCCTAGAAACAGAATGATCGATTTAACCAAGGGATATGAATATATTATAATCAAAATCATCCAATACCCAAAAGTTAGTGGAGAAAAGATGCGAAGAAAAAACAGAATCATTGATGCTAACATGGCCGTGTTTAATGATAGAAGAAATGTCATCGTCCCAACGACACTCTGATGAGCTGATAGACTGCTGGATGTCCCCATGTTCTTCTCCATTATTCGAATGTGCAAAAAAAGTGACCCGCCATTTGCAAACGTGGTCACTAACATAATCAGCAATGGCAGAAAAAATGCAATGGCACAAATCCCCATGTATCCAACTGGGGTGACATCTGCTGGTAATGTTACATTGACTGGATGGACAACAGCTGTGTACACACCTAGTGAGTAGTTGTAATAGATTACCTTAATAACAGATGGCAACCTGGTTAGTAAACTGCAGCCCAAAGCCACCACTTCTGAGAGGACTATAAGCCAAGGAACAATGATGTTAATCTTCATCTTCATCCAGGCTAGTGGTCCAGAGCTGAAATTGATTATCTTTATGAAGTAGAAGAAACAAAGAGAAGCAGTGATCCAGGCACAGGAGGCGGCTCCAAATGTAAGTAGCGTTATAAAGATGCCAATAATATTGATGTCTGCGTAAATCCAGGGCAACAGAGAACCAGTAAGTAAGAAGACAGCGCTATAAAAACCGTAGTAAACATTAGCTAAACATAGGACGACTAGTAGTTTATCGCTGGAGCTCATAGTAGCTGTTTGGAAATAATCCCGTAGAAGTACAATGACAATGTAAAGATTGGCCAGTGCTCCGACAGTGGCTCCTAAGATTAATAAAAATATAATTATTATATCATATACCATGTTAGCTTGTGTGGATACCGTATTGTCTAGATTCTCTTTTCTTAGGTATCTCCAGACTGCACAGGGTTTATCTTGTTCCTTCAAAAATAAAATTCCCACCGTACAGCTCACTCACTATACGTTTCTTTGTCCGTAGACCTGAAAGGTTTGGAGTATAAAGGGAAACATAGAAATCCCTATATTAAGGTCTTTCAAGATTTGTATAAATGCAAAACATAAAGGTGTCCGTTTACTGGTAACAATCTCCCCCCAAACATATTTAAATAATTTATGTAAATGAATTAACACTTTCAGCCCCAGAATGACAAATATTAATAGATGTGTTGAGGAGCAATAAATCTGTGTACGGTAAAATAAAAATTACACGCTGTTACTGTCTACACAATAAACCATAGTTTAAAGGAGAATAAAACCAAAATACAAAGGCAGTCCCATGGACTCTATCTAACCTATGATGTCACTGCTGCTTTCTAGTGTTGCCTCTTCCTGGTGGTCACAGACACAAAACTCCTTCTGCACATGCTAACTAGGTACCTAACTAGGTAAATTCGCTATTAAGGGCGGATAGCCACCATCCAGAACCCCTTAAAAAGGGAATTCCAACAGGTCAATTTCTTCGTATACGAAGAAATTGTTCAAATTATGAAGATTTTAAGTTAGAAGCGAGTGAACTAGAAAAACGGTTCAAAAATAGGGGATATGCAAAAAAGGACATACAAAAATCTTGGGAAAGGGCTAGAAATACCCCCCGCTTAGACACCATACACAAAAGTAAGATTAAAGGTAACAAAAAAAGTCGAGAGATAATCAGATTCATTTCAACATTTAATCAAGAATGGGAAGCAACCAGAGATGTTATGAACAAATGGTGGTTTTTATTAAAAAATGATCCCATTCTTGACAATGTTCTTGATGAAAGTGTAAGTATGGTGGGGAGAAGAGCCACTAATTTGAAAGACATCCTAGTTAAGAGTCATTATATACCCCAAAATAGAGAAACAAAAATGTGGTTGGGGAAGAAAATGACACAGGGGAAGAAAAAATGTGGACATTGCTCAGTGTGCAGATATGTTCATGTAATGTCCAATTTTGAAGTAAATAATATCAAATCATATATAAAAAGTCATATTAACTGTCAAACTAGTCAGGTGGTATACTGTATAAGATGCAATTGTCAGAAAATGTATGTTGGTCAAACTAAAAGGAAATTAGCAACAAGATTCCAAGAACACCTCAGAGCTATAGCCAATAAAGATTTTAGGAATAATGTAGCTAAACATATCTGGGAAAGACATGATGGTGAGAAAGGAGACTTGCGTTTCTTTGGAGTAGAAAGAGTAAACTTAGGAGTAAGAGGTGGTGACTTGGTTAAAACATTGTTGCAACGTGAAATGTATTGGATAGTACGCCTAAATACAAGAAGTCCAAGAGGGCTAAATGAAGATTTCTCGTTCAATTGCTTTTTGTAAATAATGTATTTATTAGCTCATTATAATTTGTAAAGGGACTCGAAGGTGACGAAACGGAAAGTACAACAATATGATAATATAAAAGTTAGGAAATTAAGAGAGTAGCTATGTTAAGTCTCCATAGATGATGGTAAATAATTGAGTTAACCTCTGTTTCATTCCATAAAGTAGATGGAAATATATGAGAAAAAAAGTCTTTGACTCTATAGATGACCGAACATTCGGAAAGAGAACTGTTAAGGAAACTAAAGGGTTAACTCAAACAATAACAGTGGGTTTAAAAGGAAGGATAACAAGAGGAAATGAGGAAATTCACCGCCTACGGGTTTTTGGGGTGAAACGCGCGTTGGATAATTGAGTGAAAATTTGCAGGCAACTTGTGGATAAACATCTGAAGGTATGTATAACGAAAACCGGCAAGTGATGCGGAGGTAAGAGACCACCGCTCTGCACTTACAGGTGGGTGAAGCGACCCTGGTTCGTCTTAGAGGCTGGATGATATATTGAACATCTACCACTTCCGATTGGTGTGTGAGTGGAATTGGCGAGTTGGGAATTGGATCAGAACAGCCCACCCAGTTAACAGCGGGGAGACGGTGAACATCAGTCCAGATAAGTCCCACCAGCTGTAGTATAAGAGCGGTGTGTTCACACTGCCGAAGGTCCGGCAGGTCAGTAGTTATACTTACCTTACTTTATGGAATAAGTGCAATTGCCAGAATTTGTGTCTGTGTAACTATTACGCTGAAATATCTAAGTGGCTCTTTAACAAACAGCGATCCAGGGGAGAGTATAGGATCTTCAGCTGGAACAATTAAGTGGTAATTAAAACAAAAATCATGCCAGCAGCACAAAGTACAAGAGACTATGGACGATAGAACACTGTATCCATTAACACATGTGCCAACATAAGCTTGCTTTTAACGATACTTTGATATAAGATGTTTGGAGATTAATTGTTGAAATTTGTAAAGGTTAGGTTTGTATTAGAAATGTTTGGATAAGTGCAATAAACTAAAGTACACGCGTTACAATAATGACACTCTTCATTGGTGGTATGGTTACTATTGGAGTAACATTTTTTGAGCATGTGTGTAAAATTCCACGAGTGCCATAATGGGATACTGTTTTGGTTCTTAACCAAAAATGTGCTGTTTAAATAATAATTATTTTGATCCTAAGCACCGCCGTTAATTTGGTTGTTGGAGTTACATGGCAGTCCACGCTGCCTAGATAATTAATGTCTTAGGATCTGGTTCAATCCCAATGTTACCTTGTGTTTGATTTCCACTCCCCCCTGCCAGTGTCTCCCAGCCAACCATCAGAGATAGCAGTGTATATTATTAGCTGATTTACTGCTCAGAGCGGGTTAATCTGTTAACCCTTTATATTTGTAAGCATTTCTGCAAGATTCTGTCAGGGCTATGTACAGAGAGCCATCATCAGCTTTTTCCATCTTAAAAGTCACGTTAACCCATGTACTAAGGGTTAATGTAACATTAAGACATAACTTGCGGCTTTCCGCACAAACTGTGTCCGCCACAAGCTATGTATCGAGCTGATTACAGCTTTTTAAGACAGAAACTTTAACGCTAGCAGATAGCTGCAATGTACATTTATAAGTGCATTACAAGCAGCATTGATTTCATGGTAGCTATACAGCCTGTATTTAATGCAATAGCACTTAGCACTGCAGCAGGTCCATTTCATTGCGGGTCCCAGCAGAACTGTACACATATAGAAACAAAACAGTGCAGCATATTGAAGTGAACATGATCTTAGCACAGCTCTGTACATAATGAGATAAAATTACAACAGTCAATGTAGTGCAACACATTGTATATGAATGAAATTTACACTGAAAAGTGCATAAAATATGGGTAATTACAACTTTACATCCAACATTAAGAACACGGGTGTGCCTTAAGAAAATTTTCAATTGCCAAGTGTGCCACAGTCTGAAAAAGTTTAAGAACCACTGTGCTAGACATTGCTGGCGAAGCGAAATAAATGTAAAATGAATGATGCCATTATTTATAATACCTTTGGGAGGTTAAATAACACGTGACGGGGCTTATGAGTAAGTGCAGACTAGGAAGTTGATTTTTACCTGTCTATAACTTTAGATTCACAACAGCTAGAGACATCATCATAAGCTTGCTTAAAAGGTATACAAGGGATTAGACTACTTTTCCCCTTTAACAAACAACAGATTGATTAATATTATTAATTATATAATTATTTTTATCATTATCCATCGTACTGTATGTTATATAGATACATTGGTGTTATTATCCAATAATTATACTTATTATCCAATAACAGTACTATTTGTACTTGGATTGAGAACTGGTTAAAAGGATAAATTACAATGAGTAAATAGAATGACATCTAGTTGGACCAGCATTGTCAGTGATGTTCCTCAGGGGTGTGTCTTGGGTCTGATGCTCTTTGATCTGTGTTTGCTGATGATATTAAAGTGTGCAGGGCTATAGGTTCAATACACAATGTCTTCAAGCTACAAAGGGATTTAAATAGACTCAGGGATTGGGCTGAAAAATGGCAAATTAAATTTAATATTGAGAAATGTAAAGAAATTCATTCTGGTAAAAACAATATAAACATAAACGTTCTATAGTGTAGATAGTGTATCAGAGGACACGTGGACATCCTTTAAGGTTGGAAGAAAAGAAATTTCATCTTCAGGTTAGGAGAGGTTTCGTTACAGTGAGAACAGTGAAACTGTGGAACTGTCTTCCAGCAGATGTGGTAATGGCAAGTTCATTAAATAGCTTTAAAAAAGGCCTGGATAAGTTTCTAAAACTAAAAAATATTGAGAATTACTGGTATTAATGCATATAGATCTGGTTGATCCAGGGATACTTTCCGATTGCTGTTTGGGGTCAGGAAGGAATTTTTTCCCCCTTTTTAGCTGGGTTTTTTGCCTTCCTCTGGATCAACTGTTAGGTAGGAATAAAAAAAAAAAAGGGTTGAATAGGTTGGACTTGATGGACGTATGTCTTTATTCAACCTTAATTACTATGTAACTATGTAGATGTAGAGTAACCTAGAATGCAATGGGCAGATTACACTATGGCAGTTATCTACTTATCTAGAACAAGGCACTGTATCTGATATGATAAGGAGAGGCCACTGGTGCATTGTGAAAGGTCCCGAGTTATGTCACTAAATGTTAATCCTGGAATAATTTTTGCCATAAATTAATTTATTTAATGATTTTATTATTCTCATGGTCTAATAATTGGTATTATAATAGAATTTGAATGTGATGAATCCAGGGCAACTTAACACTGTACTGATTCCAGAATCACTGACCTAGGCCACAATCACAGTTATTCAGTAAACAACAACACTAGTTAAATAAACCTTTATTTACAATAGTGTATAACTTTTATAATTCCAAACTGCACGCTGGCGATATGCTATGTAATCAATGTTGTACAAATGTTAGTACGAACACAGCAGGGCACACAGGGTGTTTTCTGAAACAAAATTGATAATGGACTAAAAAACAAACTAAAGGTGGCCATACATAGGAATGGTAATGGGTAAATCCCATCGGGGAATGACACGATTTACTTATTATCATTTGTGTGTAGGGGCTGTTCCTGACCGATCGGAGTGCTGACAAACGACCGTAGTTGGCTCTCCAATCGACCAGGAATGATGGAAAATTTCCGTCGGTCAGTATCGGCTCCCTTTACTTTAAGTAGAGGGAGGCGATCTGATCGTGCAGTGTTTGGCCACACGGCCGACCAATCCCCATACTGGGTATGGGAATTGGTCGGTCCGTGTGTTGTGTCCAAAGCATGGCTGCCGATACTAATGTGATCTGTCGGAACATATGCTGTGGAAGCGCATGTGTATGGCCGGCTGAACACTGTACAGACAACAGGATTTCCTATCAAATTATCTATGTTAACATAATTCAGATTTATACTAAAAAGTAACATTGCCTAGCACATGGTATTACTTGACGCTTACTACAGGTACAAAATATTGATAATTCATCGTGCTAACAATCATCACACTAGTTTAAATGATATCCATTAAAATAAAATGGTATTAATAGACTTTGGTCTTTTCTAAAACCTGGTGCAACTAACAAACATCCCCCACCAGAAAAATAAATATATATATATATAAATTTTAAACTGATTGCTCAATCATTATACTATTTTGTGCAGCCAACAAAACAATGACATCTCTTCATTAAAGCTTCCTTTAGCTTAGGGTTTCCTAAAATCAGAAAGATCGATTTAACCAAGGGATATGAATAAATAATGACAACAGTTATCCAATACCCAACAGTTAGTGGTAGAAAGATACGAAGAACAAACAGAATCATTGACACCAATATGGCCATGTTTAATAATAAAATGCATGTCATCATCCAAACGACACTCCGATGAGCTGATAGACTGCTGGATATCCCCGTGTTCTTCTTCATTCTTCGAATGTGCAAAAAAAGTGACCCGCCATTTGCAAACGTGGTCACTAACATAATCAGCAATGGCAGAAAAAATGCAACGGTACAAATGTTTATGTATCCAATTGGAATGACATCTGCTCTTGATGTTACATTAAATGGATGGGCGGTGGCTGCGTAGACATCTAGTGCATAGGCGTAATAAATTTCATTCATAACAGATGGCAACCTGGTTAGTAAACTGCAGCCCAAAGCCACCACTTCTGAGAGGACTATAAGCCAAGGAACAATGATGTTGATCTTCATCTTCAT